>JARBWK010000010.1:66360707-66382665 GCA_030556195.1 Anolis apletophallus | reverse complement strand
CCTCCACCAATGGTGCTCCGGGCGACTTACATCATTTAAAAATACATCTAATTAAAAACACGGGTTCAAAAAGAATCACAAAGGGCCCAATCCCCAAGATTAGTCAATCCCCAAACGCCTGGCGGAAGAGCCAAGTTTTCAGCTCGGACAGGAATCTGGCTGGGGCCGGTATGGCCCTAAGAGCAGGCGGAAGTGTATTCCAGATTACAGGAGCCACCACAGAGAAAGCTCTCCGTCGGGTCTTTGTCAGCCGGGCCTCTCTCACCCTGGGATAACTATACAGTCACCATTTATTTCACGCGATGGTCTTTCACTGTGTTGGTTTATTAACCGGTCGCCCAGATAGGCTGGTCCGGTTCTTTGCCGTGCTTTGAAAGTTATCGCCATGAGTTTATAGACCACTCTGAACTCTGTAGGGAGCCAGTGAAGAGCTTTTAGGATTGGCGAGATATGGTTCCCAGCCGATGCCCCGGAGATGAGTCTGGCCGCTGCATTCTGGACATTTGGATACATGACTTTGATTCTTATAATATGCATAACTGGAACACATGGAGGGTGGGAGCAAAATCTGTTCCATAAGTTAATTACCAACATGACACATGAGCTTAGCCTTAGAGATTGCTGGATTTGCAGCCACGGGCCGTTCAGTCATAAACAGGGGTGGCCCGTGGTCCCAACAGCTCTATTGACATTGCAGGGCTGGAATGACACTATCTGTCAACAGTCATACAACAAGCACGATGCAGACAAGGCCCAGTTCATGATTTCACACCGTTTCCCAGCGCTGGAAGCACCCCTGTGCTTTAAATGGGAATCAGACAATACTATATATGCTACAAGAAACAGAGAGGAGGGAAAATATGAGTTGTTTAATAGAATTGAGCTGGGAGAATATCCAGCATGTAATTATACAATCAAAGTATATGATCGCTACATGTCACATTGTAGCCGTAAGACAAGAGGAATTTGGACCTGGGGATGGAAGTACTCAAATTGTACTCACATTTTGTATAGAAATCATCAGAAAGATGCATTAGTTAACTTAATGCAAGACATACCTGCTCGTCATACAGGTAATCAGTTAGAAAACCTTCCAGAAGGGTACCTATGGATTTGTGGCAAGTGGGCAGGAAGATATCTGCCAATAGCATGGAAAGGGATTTGTACCATAGGTACTTTGGGACCGGGAGGGTTAAAAATGTACCCCAGGAAGACATCAGTTACCAATTTGCATATGCATGTTCAAAAGAGATCAACCAACTCAATAGAAAAATATGGTTATGACACAGACCGCACATATCTCACAGAGGCACAAAGGTTCCTGGCAATCTCAACACCAGGTTTGGGTGTGGCATGGAATATAAGACAACTACGTGTGTTATCCTATGAATTGGAATTATTGGCAAATGATACAGCCAGAGGAACAGGTGATTTGCAAATAGAGATTGATTCTCTGGCTAGAATGGTAATACAACAGAAATTGGCCCTGGATTATTTGCTGACAAAAGAAGGGGGCCTATGCGTTTGGCTAAATACCACGTGTTGTCATTATATTAACATGACAGGAGATATAGAGGTGGATATGAGAAAGATTCAGCAAGTTGCTAATCAAGTTCAGAAGACTTATGAAAATTCAGAAGACTTCTGGGGAGTTCTGACGAGTTGGTTGCCAAATATGAAATGGTTAAAATCTCTAATAATGTTAATCTTTGTGATTTTTTGTTCTGTAACAATCATCCTGTGTTGTTTGCCAATTTTACTGAGATATTGTAGTTTTGCAGCACGCCAGACAGTCAAGGCAGCGAGAAATGTAAGGGGAAGGGAGACACGGGACTGGAAACAGGATTGGGGTCATTCCTAAGTTAAAAGCATGTTGTGTAAATGATTTAGTGGCCAGAAAATCATTTACAAGAAAAAGAGGAATAAAGCGGAATTGAGGCTTTTAGCAGAAGTACTGTCAGGAGAGAGTGATGCACAGCAAAGGTTTTAGTATAGCTGGCCTTAGAATAGCGAGGCAGCTCGCCAAAAGCCATGACGGGAATAATCAGCTCTGATTGGTACATAGGCACAAGCAGTGATTTGCTAAGAGAACATCATGTGCCTTTAGATAAAAAGCGGCCTGATTGGCCCATAGTCCACCATGCTGCGTTGTTTACATTGTAGCTGAATGGTTAGAAAGCGCATGGGCAAATGAGGCCATTCCTGTTGGCAGGCACAGGGGAATGGCCGTAGAAATGTTGCGATTCAAGAACATCTTGCCCATATGGCAGATAACATACTGTGAGAATGAAAAATTAATACTGCGCCACATCTTTTAACAAATAAGAGTGTAATGCTGAACAATGCTTTGTTTAATTGGGTAATGAAATGGGCTCATGAGTGCCAGCCTATTGCAAGTTGTGAAGATGGGCGGGATCAAGAGTCTGTCGCCATTGAATGTATAAAAACTGAGTGTTGGCATTTGTTCGGGGCTCTGCCATCTTAGCAGCTTTTATGCTAGGCAGACTCCGTCAGCTGATGTTTTGCAAATAAAGTTGGCTTCATTTGTACCAGTATCAATTGTTGCGTCTTCCGTCCCTGTGCCCGCACGAAAGTCACCGCCTGAGAGTTAGAAGTATTTGCCTGGGAGTTCTGGGACTCCAGATTGCTGCTACACTTTGGCCACATCAAGAGAAGAAAGGAAAGCTTAGAGAAGCCAAGATGCTGGGGAAAGTGGAAGGAAAAAGGAAGAGGGGCCGACCAAGGCCAAGATGGATGGATGTTATCCTTGAAGTGACTGGCTTGACCTTGAAGGAGCTGGGGGTGGCCACGGCCAACCGGGAGCCCTGGCGTGGGCTGGTCCATGAGGTCACGAAGAGACAGAAGAGACTGAACGAATAAACAACTTTGGGTTCCACTCAGGGAGGCAAAGGCAGCATATAAATAAAATGATTATTTCAGTCAAACCTATTGACATATTTGACAGTCATGAATGGCTGTCCACAAGTAAGAGGAAGGGGTTTCAAATATTGGGTTCCACTCAGGGAGGCAAAGGCAGCATATAAATAAACAACAACAAAATGTACTATTGGTTAATAATGAATAATTATTAACAATGAATCATTCATGAAACAATAATAACAGCATCAACAATAATACAGAGGGGAGGGGAGGGGGAAACAGCCTTCCGAAGGGCCGCGAGGACCTCCTCCGATCCGATCACGTGACAAGTGACGAGCGCGCTCGGGTCTTTCCGACCGGCCCCCGCCCCGCGCACGTGACGTAGGCTCCCTCACAGCCTCGAGAGAGAGCGAGAGAGGAGAGAGGGAAGCGTGCGCGCGCCGCCGTCGCCCTCGCCATCCTCTGCTCCCAACCCGACGGGCGGATGTGACGTCGCCGGTCCGCTAGGTTGCTGCGCAGTTCTCCAGATCAAGGGGAGGGAAGGAAAGAAGGAAGGAAGGAAAGGAGGGAGGCGGCGAGGCTGAGCGCGGAGGCGGCTCGTTTCTTGTGGCGGTGGTGGTGGTTGCGGCAGCGCCCCTCCTCTTCCTCCTCCTCCTCCTCCTCCTCTTCGTCTTCCTCCTCTCGCCGCGGGCCTTCGAGAGCCAGAGCGCCACAGCCGGGCCAGGGTCGCCGCCTTCGCCGCGACGACGACCAGCCGCAGTTCGGTGAGCGAGGGAGAGGGAGGGCGGGAGGGAGAGAGAGAGAAGGCCTCTCTCTGCGCCAGGCCAGGCTAGGCCAAGGATGCCGGGCCCAACCAAGGCCTTGTTCCCCAGCCCCCTAGGAACGCCAGGCCGCCTTCCTCTTTTGGGGGAGGGCCCGCTGCAGAGGTGTGCCCGCCCAGACTTTGAGAAGGATCTGTTTGGCCTTGGTGTGTGTGTCGCGGGGAGGGGGGGGGGGGGTGCTTGCTTGCTTGCTTGCAATCTGTGCTTGGCGCTCTGTGGTAATCGTCGGTAACAAAAGACAACGGCACCTACCAGGCTCAAAATTGTGAAGCGGTGGCCGGGAGAGTTGCAGCCGTTACCCGGGCTGCCCATTGCGGAAGGCCACACGGCACAGGATGCGTGCCGTGAGTGGATGGCCAGATGTTCCAGCTGCCAGCCTACGAGCCTCCCTCTTGAAGTCTATGCATGCATCCTATGGAAAGCACAGACATGCTTTGACCACTACCATGTCGGGTAGGGTTGCCACTTTTTGATATAACAAATAAGGGACATTTACGGGATTTTTCACAAAAATAAGGGACACTTCATTAAAAAACTTGAAGCTCAAACGTTAGGTATAAATAGTTTTATTAACACAATAAGATAATGATTGAAACTCACAAAAGAAACTGACTTACACCCTCTTAACAGGACGTGGTATGTTTCTGCATGTTTTCTCATGCAGAAAAAACATTGTTAGAGCTACCTAATTTTTTCCATCTGTATTTAGTACTTGGCTTTGCTGACTTTAAAAGTGCACTGTCAAAACATTAAAATAAAATAAATTTTATAAGACAGTATATCTTCATTATGTCAATAGTTAATGGTATAGTACAGGGCTGTCCAACTGCCGGCCCTGCAGGTGTTTTGGACTTCAAATCCCAGAAATCCTAACAGCTGGTAAACTGGCTAGGATTTCTGGGAGTTGAAGTCCAAAACACCTGCAGGGCCGGCAGTTGGACAGCCCTGGTCCAACTGCCGTATGGGATACACAGCATTGTATAGTATTGGGGTACACAGCTAGGCCTATTTTAAGAGTAACTCTCAAGCAACCAGAAACTATCTTTGTATCTAACATGATCTAACATTCCCCTTGGGTAACGGTTAATTGAGTCTACTGTACTTTGAAAAAGTCCTGTATCGCCCCTTCCTTCCAACGGGGACACAGGCAGGCACACACTCGCAAGCGCGCAACTGTCAACCTGCCCTGCAAGTTGGAATCCCCAGGCAAGCATTGCCGTGGAAACCGCAGCACGCATCTTCCTCTGGTCAACCCCGCCCTGTCCTGTTAGTCAATAATAAGGGACAGGGCCTGAAAAAACTGGACACAAATTTTAGGGCCAAAATAAGGGACATCCCTTAGAATAAGGGACATATGGCAACCCTAATGTCAGGCTACACAGAGAAGCCATTGAAATCCACAAGCAGGTGGACAATTTCAACAAAAAGGAGGAAACCATGAAAATGAGAAAAATCTGGGCACCAGCATTTTAAAAAAAACCTCTAAAATAAACAGGAAATAAAGAGCAAAACTCAAAAAGCAGGGGAATTCCAGACAAGAAACAATCAGGGCCAGCTAAAAGCTCCCAACAAAGGATTCCCCCAAGCAGGCATGTAGCGGGGGAGGCTTAGGGGCTTCAGCCCCCCAAATTCTCAGGGTCTGCGAGAAGGCCTTACTGGTACATTATTTAAACTGTTATGTTTATTCATATCATGATCTGAACACCATGCTCATTATATCCCACATGCATGGGCTTATTGGGATAACAATACACAAGGTTTGGTAGCGTAGTCCCTCTCTTACTCAGACTCAGCCCCACCCCCCAGAATCAAACTCAGCCCTCCCCGAATCAAAATCCTGGCTACGGCCCTGCCCCCAAGCAGCAACCAACCAGGCCTTGAAACAGCAAGCCATTAAATACAAATCAAGATGACAAATTGCATCATTCACACATACCTCTAGCAGACAAGTATTCTTTGCCCAATCCTAGACATTCCACTGATATATAAACCCCACTTGCCTATTTTCCAACAGACCCCTCAACCTCTGAGGATGCCTGCCATAGATATGGGCGAAACGTCAGGAGAGAATGCTTCTGGAACATGGTCATACATGGAAAACTCACAGCCCAATCAATCCTATTATTTATTACTAAAACATGAATAAGTAGCTGTTAACTGAGGGCCTTTCCAGATGGGCACTATATCCAAGGTCTTAATTCCAGGTTTTCTGCTTTTAAACCAGATTATATGAGTCCACAATGCCAGATAATCTGGGATTGGATCCTGGGATATAGGGCCTATCTAGAAGGGCCCTGAGATACACTGTGCCCCTTAACCTGGGAGTAATCAATTAATAATATTTGTTACATTATTAATAAATATCTGGGAGTCATAAATTAATAATATGTGTTTGTTTATTTCCTAATAAATAACTCTTAACTGAGATATGTGTTGTTGAAGGCTTTCATGGCCGGAATCACTTACCTTCAACCTCTGAGGATGCCTGCCATAGATGTGGGCAAAATGTCTGGAGAAATTGTTTCTGGAACATAGTCATACATGGAAAACTCACAGCCCAATGAATCCTATTATTTATTACTAATACATGAATAAGTAGCTGTTAACTGAGGGCCTTTCTAGCCGGGTACTATATCCCAGGGTCTTAATTCCAGGTTTTCTGCTTTTAAACTTGATTACATGAGTCTGCAATGCCAGATAATCTGGGAAAAACAGTAAACATGGGATCGGATCCTGGGATATAGGGCCTATCTAGAAGGGCCCTGAGATACACTATGCCCCTTAACCTGGGAGTCATCAATTAAGAATATTTGTTACATTATTAATAAATATCTGGGAGTCATCAATTAATAATTTGTGTTTGTTTATTTCCTAATAAATAACTGTTAACTGAGATATGTGTTGTTGAAGGCTTTCATGGCCGGAATCACTGGGTTGCTGTGAGTTTTCCAGACTGTATGGCTATGTTCCAGAAGCATTCTCTCCTGACATTTTGCCCACATCTATGGCAGGCATCCAGAGATTTAGGGGTCTGTGCCTGTCATAGTTGTGGGTGAAACGTCAGGAGAGAATGCTTCTGGAACGTGACCATACAGCCTTGAAAACTCACAGCAACCCAATTGAGATATGCTTGTTATGGCTGCAGGGCTATGTTCCTTAATAAAGGAGTTGCAAATGAATGATACTTATTTTATTATTAATAATAATTCACTGTTGATTGAGTTATACTTATAATTATTTATTTATTATTATTAATACATGAATCCAGTTAAAACTAAGTACATGTGTTCCTGGGCATTGTTTCTGTAGCAAGAATACATACAGTGGGCCCTTCCTATATTGCAAGGGTTTGTTTCCAGGACTCCTCATGAATACCAAAGTCTGTGGGTGATCAAGTCCTGTTATATATAGTGGCATAATAAAATGGTGTTCTTTATATGAAATAGCAAAATCAAGAGGGGACTGAATATTTTCAAACTGTAGGTGGTTGAATTGCTGGATATGGAGGGCTGACTGCAATATGGAAAGCACTGGGGGGTAGCATCCTGCACCACAAAAAAAGAAGAGTGGTTCACTTTCAACAAACCTTTTATCGAAAACGAACAATGTGCATATGTGACATGATGCAGCGGCTCAAGCAAGCCTTCTCTGATTTCCAATCTTTAGAGACTACTGTACTTGAAAGCTTTTTTGAAAATACATCCAGGAGCAGCAGCACCCCCCCCCCCTTTAATGATTTCTATTTTGTTGATCAAACATAGATTTATGCTCTTTTAAAAAATATATCAGAGCTGGGGATGGGTGCTGGTATGGCAGGCCTATCCTCCTCCCTCCCCCTCCCTCCCTCCCTCTCTCTCTCTCTCTCTCTCTCTGTCTCTCTGGATGTTCAGTAAGGGACTCTGGATGGTGCTGCTGTTTGCCTATTCTGGGGCAGCCAGAATAGGCAAACATGCATACACAGTTTAGGTTTGGACTTCTGTGGGCCAGATTACGCACAGATTTGATTAAAAGTGCTCTCTGTAGGAATCTCTAGATGTCCAGTGTGCTTCTTTGGTCAACTTCCTCCAGTTATGTGGGATGACTTAGAAAATTCTAGAGAGAATACTTCTCTAGGAATCTCTAGGTCCTCCAGTGCAATTCTATGTTCAGCTTCCAGTGGAAGTTGACCATAAAATAATGCTGGAAAACATAGAAAATTCTAGAGAGGTGTTATCTTGGATTTTTTTTTAAAAAAAATCTTTATTTACATTTTTTTACTTTTACTGAGGGTGCTTTGTCCATAACACCAGGGAATGTGGAGGGGTGACTGTAGTAGAATAGGCTAAAGTAAATTTCAACTTTCTCCCGCCTTAAGTTTAATTGCACTGCTTATTGCAAACATGCTGCTGCAACCACACTGAAAATCTGTATTTCTTCAGCCCTCCTTTACCATACTCCCAATGCAATAAAAAAAAAAAAAAAGATGGATGAGGAAAAAAGGGAGACTGGGCAGGCATTAAAAGACCTTTTTAAAAGGCGCTTATTTGTCAGAAGCTTTAACTGAGTTATGCCTGTATTTACAAGGAAACACTTATGATCAGATTGCAAGGATATAATTATCTGCTGAAGGACACACTTAATTTGGTGATACTTGGTTTTCTGTAGGCAAACAGGGTTGTGCTGTTCCTCAATCTTGCATACACATATTCTACAGGGTTGGAGTTGTCTGTGTTTCAAACAGGTAATCTGAAGTGCAGATAAAGTACGTGTGTTTTAAATCTAGAGCACTGACTGCTATAGCTTTTCACAAAAGTGCATTTGTATGTAGCCTTCTGTGATATGCTTACAGCAGTCCAGATGCTTTCTTATTTACCATGAATATTAAATATTCCTTAAAGGCAGAAAATCACAGGGTAAGCAGTGTTTTACTGCATAACACCAGTTGTCAGCATTACATAATTTTACAGCATATACATAAATGAGCCTGTAATTACATGTGTGTGAGTTTTGTTTCCGTAAATGAAGAGAGTTCTCTCGGAATGAAATACATTCACAGGCCTTTTAGATTGTTTTTGCAATAGCTTATTTGTCTTTTGTGTAAACTATTGTCAATATGCTTCTTTATGAAGTGATAAGCCTAAATAATTGGTTTGTATTTTCAGGTTTGAATGGTGATTGTATAGAGTTGCCTTAAGAAATGATTTTATCATATTTAAATGGTAGGCCTACATTGTATTGTTTTCAGCACTGATAGTCACGTTGAGTCTTAAGATAGAAAAAGCGGCATATAAAATATGTATTATCATCATCGTCATCTCCACATGTTAAATGGTCATGGATAGAAACGTCATTGCCACATGGACACTTCAATAATTCCAAAACCTCTTCTATCAGTAAAGACTGTAGATACTCTTACAGTCTTTATAGGTAGAAGGGAACATTCAGATACCGTAGCTCCAAAATGTCCTCATTCCGAGACTCATCGTTTAGCGCAAGTATGGGCAAACTTCAACCCTCCAGGTGTTTTGTAGTTCAAGCCAGCTTACCAGCTGTTAGGAATTGTGGTCCAAAACACATGGAGGGCTTAAGTTTGCCTATGCCTGATTTAACATGATTTTTCTGAAGTTACACATTGATAGGTACCATCTTTATATGGTATTACATTAATAAAGCAAATGAATTAAAGGTGTTTGTTGCTGCCATATTCTTCCACAGTATTTTACTTATTACAAAATTGGTGTATTCTTTCTTTTTGTTGTTGCACATTCTAAATAACTAGACACATGTAGATTTGGTTTTGCCATCATAGTGTGAAGCAGTCGGCATTTTTTTTCTACTGTCAGGAGCAATCTGCGAAACTGTGTGAATTGGCAAGGATTGGCAAGGATGTTGCCCAGGGGACTCCCGAATGTTTTACCATCCTATGGAGGCTCCTCTTGTGTCCCTGCATGAGAAGCTGGAGCTGACAGATGGGAGCTCACCCTGCTCCCCAGATTCGAACCCCCAACCTTTCAGTCAGCAGTCCTACCGGCACAAGGGTTTAACTCATTGTGCTACCAAGGGCTCCAGTTGGCAATTAATGGCAATATTTGAAACTTAATTTCTGTAAAAGAAAGTCATAAAAATGCTTAACAATGAAATAGCCCCACTAAACAACATAAATAGTTCAATTCTCTAATCTTATAGTTTAATGTATTAATGATAATGTAACGTGGAAATGGTAACACAACTTTGATTAAGAAGGCATTTCCATTTCTTTCAAAAGTTTTTTTGTTTGAAAAATGGTTCTTTTCATAACCTTGGTCTCAACATTTCTGGAAATTATTTCTCTTTAGTTCCTGAATACTACTTTTTCTCGTTTTATGAGCAGCTGGGTAATTATTCTGACTTTCCTGGATGATGAACAAGTTTCATTCTGATACCGATTCTCATCTTTTAATGAGACCTAATATGAAGCCTGTATTAGTAACTTCTTACTTCAAAGAGAAATCCACGATCCTTATGTTTTAACATCTGATCTGCTATATAAATCTAATCAAATTAATTTTAATCTTTAAATAGATAGCGTATATTTTCTGAAACAGGAAGAAGTCATTTAAATATAATCACAATGTAAGATGATGTTAGTAGCACCCAGCTAATTTGACCAGACTTTCTGTCTGCTCAAATATAATCTTTTAGAGAAATCTGTAATTCTAAGTGTCATAAAACTTCCACGCTCATAAAAACAGCACTTCAAGTAGTGTTTTCTGTGGAATACATGTAGTTCAGCCTTGAGGCTGAAAGAAGTCTGACTTTAAAAGACATGCACATACTTTGTATGCATCAAACAAATTCATCTCAGCTGACTTTGCACAGTCCTGCTATTAACCACATGAAAAAATGCAAGATTTTTACGTGGAAGTAGCATTAATATCCAAAATACCTATTTTAAACTGCATGGCAAGCCTCTATGCTGTGAGAAAGTACCTCATGGACACTGAGCCAGGTATATCATTTTTTTCCTTACCCCAAATATGAAAAAAACAACACATTTAGGCAATTCTGTAAGCTCATTTATGCATCGAAATATGATCATTCCAGAAACCTGGATCAGTATTATTAATAATTTGTTCAGTACAATTGTTTGTTTCTTTTATTCAAAGCTTTATGCAAATTTTCAGACACACACAAAAAAACTGATCTTGTTGAATTCAGTAAGACTTAAATGCCATGAAATGGTTGCAGCTTAACCTTCTTAAACAGGTGTAGAAAACAGTTAAGCTCCAGAGGGTTAAGTTCTAGATGTTACGTGATGCACATTTTGTATTCATATATGCCGGACCTGCCCAACAGGCGGCCCGGGCCCATATGGCCTGCCAGCCCCTTGGATGCGGCCTGCCTACCCTCCTGCAAGAAACCAGCTGTTTTTAAAAAAATGGAAAAAAATTCTATCTCCGGGGGGTGGGAGCGAGGCGAGTGAGGAGGAGGTGGAGGGAAGCCACGTCAGACGCCCTAGGGGCGGGACTTCCCCCGCCTGTTCATCGCTCGCGCAGGGCCACTTGTGGGCATGCGCGGAGGGCGCGGCGGCGGCGCCCTCCGCCGTGTCCCTGGTTGCTGCTGCGGCCGCCCTGGGTGCTTATCTTCCTTTCTCTTCCTTCGGAGAAGGAAGGTAAGCTCCCAACAGCCGCTGCAACGGGACATGGCGGGCGCCTTCCCGCCCTGCTGCGCAGGAGCGACGAACAGGCAGGGGAAGCGGTTCAAATCCAGGGAGCAGGGTGAGCTTCCGCTATTAGGCCCAGCTACTGCCAACCTAGTAGTTTGAAAATGTGCAAATATGATTAGATCAATAGGTACTGCTGCAGCAGTAACGGTGGTCCATGTATTCATGACGGCCACATGACCTAGGAGATGTCTGTGGACAACGCCGGCTATTTGGCTTAGAAATGAAGATAAGCACACCCCCCCCAAGAGTTGGACACGATTAGACTTAATGTCAAGGGGAAATCTTTACCTTTCGTGCCCAGTCTTGTAATAGATTTTCAAATTAAATTATCCTGTAGTACCTTTTGAACTTCTAGGATAGGTACTAGTTTAAGAGGAACTTGTGTAACATTCTTTCAACTTACGTATAAAAAGGTGTCTTTATTTGTTTTGTAAAAGAAGATAAATCTTCATTTGAATAAATATTATTTAGGATGACTTTAATATTTTGGATATATCCTCTGATTGAGGGTAATATAGTTTCTTCAGATTCAAGACCCACTTCTAGTAATGATCTGCAAAAGACTTGAACCATCAGAAAGCGAAGATGAGATCAAACAATACTTCTTATGCACAATTTGTGAACAGACTAGATGAGCTTGAAGTCCCAGTGCAGGAACTACATTTGAATGTATAGATGTAATTGAGACCTAATGGGATGGCTCCCATGATTGAAATATGACAGGATATTACCTATTCAAAAAAGATAGGTGTGGCTGAAAATGAAATGGTTGAGAAAGATCATACTTTGCTTCTAATAATTATCTCTTCTAATATCAAACCCCCTATACATTTTCTCTATTTTCCTCATTAAAGGTTCAGACATTATGGCAGTATTATAGTGAGCCTTGCACTCATGTGCTCTTCTTTCCTTGGTAGTTGCGCATATATATATGTGCATATATACCCAGATGTGTCCCTAACGCTACCCTGCGATTGGAGACAGGCTTGGTGAAAGTGGAAGCGAGCATATGGACAGGTATTCTCAATTACTGGCTACACCTATGCTTCTCCCCATGTGGTCTTGCCCCCCTCATCATGAGAGACAACTTCCAGTCCACATGGATTAAAACAGTAGCAGCAAAGATCACAACGCTAGATTTCTCCCAAGGACAATTGCTAAGCATGAGATGGGACCAAGCCAAGGATCTCATTAAGCAACGGATCCTGGACATAGAGCGCCAATTCGACCTAGCCTGTTCCCCAGCCTTCATTGTTAGTGAAGCCACTAGATACCTCACTGCCCCCATGGCATACCTAACAGACCTGGAGGTGCCCAAACACCGAAGGGCTTTTACCCTGGCAAGATGCCATGCCCTCCCCTTCGGCTGTATTGGAGGGAGGTATCAGAAGACCCCCTTCAAGCAGAGACTATGCCCCTGTGGGTCTGGTCATGTGGAAACAACTGAGCACGTGCTTCTTCAATGCATGTTCTACAGAGATCTTAGATCCAATCTCATTGGACCATGGCTTTTCAAGTACCCGGGGCGCAGTGAAAGATGTTATTCCACCCTGCTGCTTTCCGACTCTAGCACTGCAATGACTTACAGTGTTGCTAAGTTCTGTGCTGCTGCCCTTAATATTAGACGGGTGATGATTGACACCGTAAGGCAACAATATCCTGTCTTTTAAAATATATTTTTATACTGATTTCTAGTCTGAATTTAAATAACTGTTTACTGGGGAGTTGTCCTTCTCCTCTTAGGGCGCTTGTGCCCGCTTTGTGCTGGTCTGTGACCGTAATAAAGTTTTGATTGATATACCGTGTTTCCCCGAAAGTAAGACACCCCCGATTGTAAGACGTATCGGGGGTGTCAGCGGGGTCGGCTAATGTAAGCCGTACCCCGAATGTAAGCCGTACTCCATGCGAAGGGCGGGGGAAAGAAGGAGCAGGAGGCGGGGTGAAGCGGCGTCGCGTCAGAGGCCAACACACACAATACAACACACACACACACACAAATATGCTGTTGTGTATACTGTGTATACTGTGTTTTCCAAATAGTTAGTCAACTTTAGGTTAGTTAAAACAAGCCAGCCTGAAAATAGAAGTTATGAAACATGCTTGTTTCAACTTGACATTATCAATATCAGACATTGTTCAAGGTTCCAATCATGCTAAATGAACTGTGGTTTGTTTTAAGTAGAAACCTTGATATAATGGAGAATGAATATGTATGGATATGACTTCCATGATTTTTTTTTAAAACAAAGTTTATTGGTATTTCATAAGGTAATACAGACAAACAACATAAATCCGTCTCAAGCCGAGACGGGAGTTCCGATAGATTCTGAAGGAGAAAGAAAAGGATCAAGGTAAAGAGCTTAAAGAAAGGATAGAGTCTGCGGTGAGGGAGGCCCAAGAGCCTTTCCCTCGTGTTGAGTGTTCTAGCAGAAGAATAGAAAAGAGTGTGAAAAGCGTGCTCTTGTTCGGAGGGTCGAGGGGTTTGGTTCCAGGCCCACTCTTTCCTGTTCAGCATTTCTTAGCCCTCTTTTGCATCCTGCGAGGGTATAGAGAGGGGGGAGAAAGTTGAGTCATTCTATCTCTATGTCATATTTAACTCTACCTTAAATTCCCCTTTACAATAAGTTCTAATTTTAGACCAGTCTATTGTCTCCTTTTCTTCTTCGACATCTCCACGTAGTTTCTCACTTAGAGCCAGCATCTGGATAGCTCCCCAACGTTTGGAGAACCAGGCATCTTTTGTAGGTGGATCCACATCTTTCCATTGCTGGGCGAAGGACATTCGCCGCGGTTATACAGAGAGTAAAGATTCTCCAATCCTCTTTAGGAAAGTTTCTATCTTTTATCCCCAACAAGAAGAGGTCAGGTTTCCTTTCTATTTTCCATCCCAATATTTTACTTATTTCTGCCTGAATCATTTTCCAGTACTTAATTGTTTTCTCACAGGTCCACCACACATGGAAGAAAGTACCACTAGAGCATCTTTTTCCCATATTTTGTCCACACTCTTAAGATCGCATCCCTGGTATAGTGATTCTTAAATCCCGCATCTGCCTTAGATTTCTCATAACCCATATAGGCATGAAACCCGAACTTTAGGTCATGACCCTCCAAGTTTAACATCCTGTCCTCTTCCAGAATGACCCAATCCCTCGCCCAGGTGAGACAGTTGGCCTCAAAATATGTTTTTAAACTGGGTACTCCCAGCCCCCCTCTTTCCTTGCTGTCTTGCATTGTCTTCATCTTTACTCTAGGTTTTTTTTCCTCCCCACAAAAATTTTGACATATCCCTTGTCCAAATTTTGAACTGGTCTTCTTTTTTTATTATTGGTAAAGTGGAGAAAAGAAAATTGATTCTGGGGAGGATCATCATTTTGAGTGACGCTACTTTTCCCATCAATGATAAATTAAGTTTCTCCCATTTCCCCATATCTTTTTGGATTACTTTCCATAGTCCTGTATAGTTATTTTTGAATAGCTGGGAGTTTTTGGGTGTTAGGTTAATTCCTAAGTATTTCACTTTACTTGTTATTTTAATTCCTGAGATCTCCTCCAGTTTTTGTTTCCTTTCTCCACTCAAGTTTTTGACTAAAAATTGGGTTTTATTCTTCATTCTGAGGCCAGCTATCTCGCCGAAGTCTTCGATTTTTTTCAGCCATAGCTGGATGGTTTCTGTTGGATTTTGTATAATTAAGGCTACGTCGTCCGCGAAGGCTTTCACTTTTGTCTTTTCTTTTCCAATTTGCACCCCTTTGAGACTGTCGTCCTCCCTGATGGCATTTAGCAGTATCTCCAGCATTAGAACAAATAGCAAGGGGGACAGTGGGCACCCTTGCCTCACTTTTGTATCTCCAGCTTTTCAGTTTTCCTTGATTGATTATTATTTTGGCTGTTTGCTTTTGGTAAATGGCTCGGATTGTGTTCTCCATCTGAAACCCCATATCTAATTCTTTAAGGAGCAGTTTAAGATAGTCCCAGGAGATTTTATCGAACGCTTTCTCAGCGTCCATGAACATTATTGCAACTTCTTTATCTATGTTTTTATCAAAATACTCTATCACATTGATTATGTTCCTAATATTGGTTTTTAACTGCCTTCCTGGGATAAATCCATTTTGATCTTCTTTTATCCAATGTTTCAAAAATTCCTTTAGTCTTTCCGCTATAATTGTTGTGAATATTTTGTAATCAAAATTGAGAAGCGCTATTGGTCTATAGTTCGCTGGGTTATCTTTTTCCTTGCCCTGTTTCCCGATTAGTGTTATTTTTGCCTCCCTCCAGGTCTCTGGCACTATGCCTTTTTGCAGTACATCATTAAATATTTTTCCTAATATATCCTGCAGATCTTCTTGGAATTCCTTGTAATACTCAGCAGAGAACCCATCTGGGCCAGTTGCTTTACCATTTTTCAATTTTTGGATTGCTTTCTTAATTTCTTCTTTTGAGATTTCCTTGTTTAGGTTTGCTCTTTCAACCTCTGTTATTCTCTCTAGTTTCCTTTCCCCCAAGTATTTCACAATCCTTTCTATCTCTATGTCATCTTTCTTGTATAGCTCCGTAAAATAGGTAAGCATTGCCCTCCTAATTTCTGGGTGAGTTATATATTCTACCTGTCCAATTTTAATTTTTGGGATGTGATTTCTGACTCTTTTTTCTCTTAATTGCCAGGCGAGATATCTTCCTGGTTTATTGGCCGATTGGAATTGTTTTTGCTGTAGATATTTTAAATTCTTTTCCATCTTGTTCATCTCGTATATTTCTAGTTGTTTTCTTAAGGTACCATTTTTCTCCTTCCAGTTTTTACAGTTTGGGTTCTTCTTTAATTCACCCTCACTTATCTCAATTTGAGTTAGCAAGTCTTTTAGTTCCTTTTGCCGTTTTTTTTTCCTGATAGCCTGATGTTTTAAGAAATACCCCCTCATATATGCTTTACTAGCATCCCAGATAATTCTAGTGTTCTCGAAGTCTCTGCTGTTTATTACAAGGAACTCCTTAACCAGTTTGTGTGCTTCCTCCTTAATTTTCCTATCTTTCATTAAGTCTGCCGGGAATCTCCAGGAAAACTCCCTTGCCCTTGGAAATAACTCCATTTCCAATTGAGAGTGGTCTGCAATTGTCCTTGGCAGCATTTTTATGTTTTTAACTTGTACTGTCAAGTTTTCAGATAAAAGAACATAATCAATTCTTGACCAGGTGTTGTGTCTTCCTGAGTAGAAAGAGTAGTCTGTCTCTCTAGGATAATGTTCCCTCCAGGCATCTTTCAATTTAAGAGTGTTCATTAATCCGAAAAAACTTTTAGGTAGTTTTCCTCCAGTTGCTTTTTTGCACGGATTTTTGTCTATTTTGGGGTTGATGACTCCATTAAAGTCCCCCATTATTATGCAGCTGGTATATGTCCCCCCGGCTATTTTCTCCTCTAGGTCTTTGAAAAAGTTAGTTTTAGTATCATTTGGTGCATAAACATTGCACACTAGTATAATTTCCCCTTCCCTTTTGATTGTTACTCCTATATATCTACCATCTTTGTCTTTAAACATCAGGGAGGGTTCCAATTCTGGGGTGATATACAACACTACTCCTTTTTTCTTTCTATTTGTTGACGACACAAATTCTATCCCCAATTTATCCTTCTTCAGGTAGTGGACCTCTGATTCCTTAATATGTGTTTCTTGTAAACCTACTATGTTTGGGTTTTTTCCCCTCAAATTGTTAAAGATCCGGCTCCTTCTCCCCCCACTGTTCATCCCATTGACATTCCAGCTGATACATTTTAGAGACATTTATACCCCTAGTCCCTCGGTTCCTTCTCTGTCTTCCTCCTCTTGCTGGTCTTCTTCGGTGGGTTCTGGGTCACTAAGTAGTCCTTCATCCTCTCCTTCGGGTTCCGACTCCTGGTCTCCCCCTTCCTCTCTGTCCCTGGGGTTTTGGTTGTTTTTTTTTGCATTGGGTCTGTTTCTAGGTGATCTTTCTCTCTGGTTTTCTTTCAGTTCGTTTCCGTATCTTCTCAAAAACTCCTCAGCTTTTAGTTCTGTGGTCAACCAGTGTTTTCTATTTTTGTAGGTCACCATCACCCCTTCGACTTTCTCCCATCTAAAATGGATATCGTTGTTTTTCAACACATCTGTCAAGAAAAAGTAATTGCTTCTCTTGGCCAGTACACTTGCCGGAATTTCTTTTAGGATCACAATTTTTTCCCTTTGAAGGACACTGGTCTTTTTGTACACCACCTCAGCACTTCATCTCTCGTTGATTTGTGTGTAAAATTCACAATTGTGTCCCGGGGTGTGTTATTTCTTCTAGAGTAACCAGACGTAAGTCTATACGCTCTATCGATCCTCCCTTCCAGTGTGGCTTCGGCTACGTCCAAGATTTTTGCCGTGGTGGTGACTACTATCTCTCTTAAATTCTCAGATTCTCCTTCAATCCCTCTATATCTAAGTTGAAATTCCTTTTGATGTATCTCCGACAAGGTCTGTCTATATTGTGTGTCTTGCGCCTTCATTTCCAGCTCTTTAATTCTTTCGAGGTGCTCCGTTTGTTTAGTTCTTAGTTCTCTGTTCTCCTCTTTAAGGTTTAATATAGTTTCTTGCATACCCTGCATCTGATCAGACATTAATTGTATCCCCTTCCTCATATCCTTCATTCCTCCTTTTATTTCTTTAAATTCCGCTTTTAAATCTTCTTTCAGCCTCTTTCTGTCCTCTTCACCGTTCTGTAATAGTCTTCTCATGTCATGCAGCTCTGCTAGTATTTCCTTAAAGCCATTGTCTCCAACTCCCGATAGTCTCCTGGGGATTTCAGTTCGTTTGTCCCCTCCTCCTCCTTTTCTTGTTGTCATCTTGGCCATGCAATTGGATTGACTTCCCTCACCTCGAATTGGTCTTTTTTCCTCTGCTGGGTTTCCGTCTCTTCTTTCTCTGACAATCTTGCAAGGGTGTTATGTCAGTCCCACCGAGAGTTCTCCAATCCACTTTTTAACTCTTTACTTCCGCCCCTCACCCTCTGCCGCAGACGTCGTCCGTCTCTCCTACTAGCCGTTCCGTCGTTTGTCAGTCTTTCGACTCTTTCAGCTCCCAAAGTTGGGAGAGCGTTTGTTCTCTCCCCTTTCCCCCCTTTCCTCAGGGGTCATTGTTTTCTTTCTGCCTCGTTGCGGGGGTTTCTATATTTTTCGTAGCTCTACGGGACTGTTTGGTCCGGCGTTGCTTCTCTTCCGGTGAGGGGTTTCCTGTTCTATGAGTTTTCTCAGCAAGTCTTCAGTTCGGGGGCTTGTTTCCCAAAGCACCTAGTTGTATCTTCACTCCTCCACTCCTCGCCCTCCTCTTCCGCCCTTCACCCCTCCCAGTTTTCAGTCTTTCTTTGAAGATTGTTTAGTCTACTGGGCCCCGCTTATCTGATCTTCTATCCACGCGGCGCCATCTTCAGCTCTACCGTAAATTTAGGAGTCTTTTGGGAATCTTTCTTCCTTCTTTCCCCTCCGCACCACTTCTCTCCTTGTCCTCTCACCCCTCCCCCGCCTCCGCTCCTTACCGGGCTGCTTCTTTTCAGGTTTTCCTCTTGCTGATTCCTGCTTGCGCCTGGACTTTTTTCCCCTTTTGGTCCTTTTCTTTCTTTTCTCGACCTCCGAGGTGAAGGGTGGGTGGGTGTTCAGATGTGCGTGTGTGTGTGAGGTCTGTGGCGAAGAGCTGAGGTCTGTTTGCCAGACCTTTCTTGGGCAGCGGTTCCACCGGTCCTCAGGGGTCGCTTTCCTTCCCGGTATCTGTCGGAGCCCTTGAGGGGCTCCCACAACAACCAGGCGGTCGGCAGACCCTTCTTCCTGGACCTTGGGCCTAGGCACTTCTTCTCTGGGTGCTGGCGGGGTCTTTCCTCCTCCCCAACCGCTTGCTCAGTTTCAGCTCGGAGAGAGCTTCTCCAGCTGCGCCCTACTCCGCCATTTATCAGACCACTAGCAATATGACTTCCATGATTGTGGGAACTTTTAAAATTGTGTTTGAGTTTTGCTTACAGTTAGGCAGTTCTTCTGTGTTTGACATTTGAGGATGTGCTAGAGTGTATAGAGTATGGGGCAAAATGTCTTTTATCTGCATAGCCGCCTTGAGTCTCCTACAGGATTGAGAAGGGCGGGGTATAAATACAGCAAATAAATAAATAACTTGCCTAGAAAAAAGTGACCTAGCATTGTCTATATATTCATATTAGAACGTGAAGGTCAAAAAGAAAGCCAGCTCAGAGACCAGTAAAGATTAAACCAATATAACTAAGCATATAGATTAAGTTAAGCAATCATATCAAAGAAGTAGCCAAATAGAGCTATAATAAAATGAATAGATATAGAATTAGAGTGGGACGGGATTATGCAAGCATTCAGATAAAGCCCTCTGCTCAGTGCAGGATCTCCAGCTACAGTATTTCTAGTAGGAGCTGTCCAGCATCATTTTTAAGATGTCCCTAGAAGAAACTGCCACCACGTTTATAGGCAACTAGCTGTACCCGGCACGCGTTGCTGTGCCCTATTTAGGAGATGCGAGAAAGTCTGAGTATGTAAGGGTTGGAATTGATGTTACATATGGTCTTGGTGGGGTCATGGCTGTGTCGTTGTGGGTTGTTCTGGTGGGTGGGATGTTGAAGTCCTGTGGAGTTGTCGGTGTGTGGTGTTGCTGGCGTTCTGCAGAGCTTGTGGATATACAATGTTTCTTCTTCGTGTGGTCTGTGAAATGCACACAAATGGGTTTACTCCCGCGCATGCGCAGAATCTCGGACATACTAGCTAAAATTAAAGATTTACATATGCCCCTCCCACTCCTCGCCCCCCCTCACCCCCTGATCTAGCTACCTAGGCAGTTCCTTTTTCCGCCTAGCCAGCGAAAGGATCTCCGACTGCTAGCTCCTGCTAAAAAGTCCACGGAGTGCCTCGACTATCAGATAAGATGTCTTCTCTTTCTTTCAAAAGGTGCTCAGATTGTGGAGCGACCTTGCCCCAAGAGGATAGACATCCTAAATGTCTCCTCTGTTTGGGGGAATCTCATATTCCCCAGACCTGCAAGATATTTATTTATTTATTTATTATTTGCATTTGTATTCCGCCTCTTCCCGAGGGCTCGTGGCGGGTTACAAGACATACATAGTGATCGGCAGGCAACACTCATGCCGACTCACGAACAAAATAAAACAATGCTATAACCATAAAATAACAAAATGATACTAAAAACATCATTAAAACATTGTTAAAATTACACTAAGTGACAAAAACGGTAACACAGAGTCATAAGTCGATTGAAAGCAAGAGGCGTTATATGTCAACCGAAGGCCTGCTTGAAAAGGAAGGTCTTACAGGCCCTGCGGAAGGGGGCGAGCTCCCGTATGGCTCTAGCCTCCTCCGGCAGGGCATTCCAGGCCGTTGGAGCTGCTACTGAGAAGGAGCGCTGCCTAGTTGATGATAGGCGGCAGAGGCGGATCGGTGGAATCTCCAGCAGGTTTTGCTCTGCTGAGCGGAGTGATCTCGGGGATCGTATGGGGCAAGGCGGTCCAAGAGGTACGCAGGCCCTAGACCGTACAAGGCCTTAAAGGTCAACACCAGCACCTTGAAGGTGATTCGGTACTCAATTGGCAGCCAGTGCAGTTGCTGGAGGATGGGCGTAATGTGCTGCCTCACCGGCACTCCTGCCAGCAGGCGAGCAGCGGCATTCTGCACTAGCTTGAGTTTCCGAATCGTCGCCAAGGGAAGGCCAACGTAGAGGGCGTTACAGTAGTCTAGTCTCGAGATGACCGTCGCTTGGATCACCGTAGCCAGGTCATTCCTGGACAGGTAGGGGGCCAGTCGCCTAGACTGACGTAGGTGGTAGAACGCCACCCTGCTGACCGCGGAGACCTGGGTCTCCATGGTCAGCAGGGAGTCGAACTGAACACCCAAGCTCTTAACAATTGACGACGTGCTTAATTGCTCGCCGTCCAGAGTAGGCAACCGGCACTCATCCGGCCAGGCCGACCAGGCCATAGGATCTCCGTCTTCGACGGATTCACCTTCAGCCGGCTGGCCCGCAGCCAACCAGTCACGGCTTCGAGGCACAGATGGAAGCAATCGGGTACGGTATCCGGCCTGCCGTCCATTCGCAGCAGAAGCTGGGTGTCATCAGCGTACTGATAACACTCCAGACCAAAGTCGCGGGCCAGCTGGGCCAGGGGGCGCATATAAACGTTGAATAATAAGGGGAGAGAATGGCCCCTGGGGGACCCTTACAGTTAAGTGGGAGCCGCCTGGAGACCATCCGCCCCCTCCACACGCTGTCCCCGATCCCGGAGAAAGGAGGCCACCCATTTAAGGGCAGTCCCTGACTCCGGAAGCGGATAGGCGGTGGGTCAACAATGCATGGTCTACTGTATCAAACGCTGCTGTCAGATCTAACAAGACAAGCAGTGCCGATCCACCCTCGTCCAGCTGGCGGCGGTTGGTCTGTAATGGCGACAAGCACGGTCTCCGTCCCGTGCCCAATACGGAAGCCGGACTGGAAGGGATCAAATCCAGCTGTGTCTTCTAAGAACTGCTGCAGCTGATCTGCTGCTGCCCTCTCAATCACCT
>JARBWK010000010.1:66331305-66360607 GCA_030556195.1 Anolis apletophallus | reverse complement strand
GTCCATGGCACTCTCAGAACTTTCCTCCAACACCACAGTTCAAAAACATCTATCTTTCTTCGCCCAGCCTTCCCTTCTCTCACATCCGTAGCTGACTACAGGGAATACCATTGCTTTGACTATGTGGATCTTTGTTGCCAGTGTGATGTTTCTACTCTTCACTTTTTCATCGAGATTGGACATTGCTCTCCTCCCAAGAAGTAAGCATGTAGCTGTCCCAATTTGGTAGGGACAATCCCATTTGAGAACACAGAAATGCTGGACTACTCTAACAGTCACTATGTCAGACACCACAGACAAGCCCACTCTGGTGGGAAGGTAACGACACTCCATGCAGTCATGCCAGCCACATGACCTTGGAGGTGTCTATGGACATCACCGGCTCTTTGGCTTAGAAATGGAAATGAACACCCACCTCCTGAGTTGGACATGAATGGACTTATGTCAGGGGAAAACCTTTACCTTTACCCTTTCACTATGAATTAAAACCATTAAACATAAGACATAAATAACATTTAAACATTAAGACAAAGCATTAAAACATCCTGGTATGAATATTGAAATCACATGATCCAAAATCGTAAACCATAGCCATTCCAATTGCTATTGCACATGTTGTTTATTTGTTCAATTGCTTCAGACTCTTCGTGACCTCATGGACCAGCCCACGCCAGAGCTCCCTCTTGGCCATCACCACCCCAGGCTCCTTTGAGGTCATGCTAGTCACTTCAAAGATACCATCCATCCATCTTGACCTTGGTCGGCCCCTCTTCCTTTTTCCTTCCATTTCCCCCAGCATCATTGTCTTCTCTAAGCTTTCCTTTCTTCTCATGATGTGGCTAAAGTACTTCATCTTTGCCTTCAATATCCTTCCCTTCAGTGAGCAGTCGGGCTTTATTTCCTGGAGTATGGACTAGTTGGATCTTCTCGCGGTCCAAGGCGCTCTCAGAACTTTCCTCCAACACCACAGTTCAAAAGCATCTATCTTCCTCCACTCAGCCTTCCTTATGGTCCAGCTCTCACATCCCTAGGCGCCTGCAGTAATCTTTGCACCTAGAAATACAAAGTCTGTCACTGCCTCTGTGTTTTCTCTTTCTATTTGCCAGTTATCAATCATTCTTGTTGCCATATTGTTGGGTTTTTTAAAATGTTTAACTGCAACTCAGCTTTTGCACTTTCTTCTTTCACCTTGATTATAAGGCTCCTCGGCGCCTCCTCGCTTTCGGCCATCAAAGTGGTATCAATCAATCAATCAGTTTATTTGTATGCCACCCTTCTCACTCCAAAGGGGACTCAGAGCGGCTCACAACACAACACAATACAAGACAGTGAAGCAAAGCTTCCAAAACAAATTTTACAAGGCAAAGACAAGCTTCAAATTGTGTACGAATACACTTAACAATATTCCAAAGGCAGATTATGCAAAAATATACATCCATGCAAAAACATAACTGGCAATTAAACACAGTGCATACAATAATCGTTAGAAATAAACTATACAGGCAACCTAAATGCAAGATATAAAATGAATACACTGAAAAACTATACTAAAACCCACCTAATTAATAATGCCAAAGCCGGGAATAATCAACCAGCGTCCTATGAAAATAACCTACACCCCATGCCCTCCTCCCCTAAGTAAAAGGTCCTTCTCGCCTCCTCCTGCTGCCATTTTCCAAAGGGACAATGAAACTGGAATGACATTTGCTGCAACTGATGCCTGATGTGTTCGCAGCGGGGAGGGTGGGGCGATGGCCGGCCCCGGTTTCTTTCTCCTTCCTTCTCCTCGCATGCCACTGCCGTTCTTAAGGGCAACGGGGCTGGAATGGCTGGTATCATCTGCATATCTAAGGTTGTTAATGTTTCTTCCAGCAATTTTAACCCCAGCCTTGCATTCATCAAGCCCTGCACTTTGCATGATGTGTTCTGCAAACAAGTTGAATAGGTTGGGTAAAAATATACAACCCTGCCATAGCCTTTCCCAATCCTGAACCAGTTCCTTGTTCCATGGTTAGTTCTTACTGTTGCTACTTCGTCATTATGCAGATTCTTCAGGAGAGAGACAAGGTGATTTGGTATTCCCATACCACCAAGAACTTGCCACAATTTATTATGATCCACACAGTCAAAGACTTTAGAATAAATAATAATAATAATACTAATGCACTTTCTTTATATTCCGCTCTTCTCACCCCGATGGGGACTCAGAGCGGATTACAGGTACAGATACTTAGCAGACAATCCCTGCCATTTCCACATACACACATATAGCCGAACAGAGGCAAACTCTGGCCACCAAAGGGAGCTGACACACTCCTCATCTCTCAGCATTCCAGCGTCCCTTGTTGTTCCACATTCCTCAGCGTTCCTAGAGTTCTTTAATGGCCTCATAATTCAGTCAAAATTTGCCTCCCCACTTAATGTGGTACCTTTATCTCCTCCTTGACAGATGCAACTGTCTTTCAGGCTGCAAAGGTCGACAGCAGGCTACACTTAAAGGTCAAGCACCCACCTCGACCTGGGCAGGCCTCAAACTCATGACCTACTGGTTAGAGAGATCTTTTTTAAAAAAAAATTTTTTTATTTGAAATACATAAACACATAAAAACAACTTCAATACATAGAGGATAAAAACCAGGTAGTCATACAGACAAACACACGCTTGTAGGGAAAGAAGAGAAAGAGTGGCCTTGTATTTCCAAGGCCACCAGAACCAGAGTAGCAAGAGACAGCTAGAAAAAGAAGGGAGGAATAGGAAGGGGAAGGGACAGGGGCGGGGGGGGGGGGGGAAACAATAGGGTAGGGCAAAGGGATCAGAGGGAGAGAAAAGGAAAACCATCTGGTCTCCCATTCCAGCTTAGGTAGAACAAGAATTTACAGTAGAAGATTAAGAAAAGAAAAAGATGTTGACTTCACATCTCTTATAATTGGGTACAATAACTTAGGAATTTTCTTCTTGATGAGGGATAGTTCTTAATTTACAGTCTAAGGCCTTTCAGGTTTATGTTAGTTTTCTCCTTAACAAACTTGACGAAGGGCATCCAAGTTTCTTCATATAGATTGTTGGAGTTATATCTGAGCCAACAGGTAAGTTTATCCATTTCTGCGATTTCAAGTACTTTTAAAATCCAGTCTTCTTCTCTTGGGGTTTCGGTGGATTTCCAGAGTTTGGCGTAGGTAATCCTGGCTGCAATAGTAAGATATGTTAGCAATTTATCATTTGCTTTGCTTTTCATTCGTCCCGTGATGTTAAGTAAATAAAGTTCTGTTTTTTCCCCCCCAATTGTTTCGGAAAATTATTCGCACATTGTTGTGGATCATATTCCAAAAGGATTTGGCGGCTTTACACGTCCACCATTGGTGATAGAAGGTCCCCCTTTCTTCTTGACATTTCCAACATGTGGCACAACTGTTCTTATTTATTTTGGCTAGTTGGTGGGGTGTAATATACCACCTATACATCATCTTGTAGATGTTTTCTTTTAGACAGTATGCGTAGTTGTATTTCTGTTTTACCCTCCATACATTTTCCCAGTCCTCTCTTGAAATATTAAAACCCAAATTTGCAGACCATTTTTTCATGTAATCCTTATTGGGATCTTTTTCATGTTCTACTTCTAAAAGAAAATTATATATTTTGCTAACCACTTTTATTTCCGTATTTAACCAGATTTTCTCTCCCTTTGGAGGTTGCAACATCCAACCTATTTTTTTATCTTCCTTATACCTTCTTACAATTTGGCTATATTGGAACCAATTCAAATTCCATTTAGTTAGTTCTTCTTGGCTTTTTCATAAGAAGGTCTGCCCTTCTTTTTTTAGTAGGTCTGCATATGTTGGCCAATTTTCGGCCTCAATTCTTTTTATTTGAAAAGCCTCCAGAGGTGAGGTCCAAAGAGGTATCTTAGGATAAAGTATTTTTTTAAATTTAGTCCATACATTCAGGGAGGCTGACCTAATAATATGGTTTTTAAAATTTGAATCCTGTATTGTTTTGTTGTATATTAAATACCCATGCCACCCGAATTTGTTGCTTGCACCTTCCATATTTAGCATTTCTCTGTTTTTTAATGAAGCCCAGTTTCTCATTCCTTCTAGGCAATTTGCCTCGTAATACTTGATCAGGTTTGAAGTCCAAACCCCCCTGATCTGTCCTTTCCTGTAAGTGTTTCTGCTTTATCCTAGGTTTCTTGTCTAGCCAAATAAATTTGGCTAATTCTGTTTGCCATTTCTTCAAAATTCGAGAGTGTTTTAGAACAGGTAACCTTTGAAAAAGAAAATTAATACGTGGGAAAGTCTTCATTTTAATAGTAGAAATCCTACCCAATAAAGATAACTTAAAGTTTTTCCATTTCGTTAAATCATTTTTTATTTCTTTCCAAAGATTCTCATAATTGTTTTTTTATCAGCTGGCCATTGTTATTTGTTAAAATAATACCTAAATACTTAAATTTCTTAACTATCTCCATACCTGACTTGTTTTCAATCAGTTTTTGCTCATCTCCTCCTATATTTTTTGTTATGATTTTCAATTTTTTTCTTATTTAGTTTAAAACCTGAAATTTCCCCAAATCTGTCTATTTTCTTCAGCCAGAGTTCTAGGTTTGTTAGTGGGTCTTCGACAACGCATACCAGGTCGCTCTGCGAATGCGAAGACTTTGTGGTTGTCTTTCCCTATCTTCAGTCCTGTTAATTCCTTGTCGTTAGAAATGCTTTTTTAAGAAATAATTCCAAAACAAAATTAAATTTTAGGGGTGACAAAGGGCACCCTGTCTAGTCCCTCTCTTGATTTCAAATGGGTCTGACTTTACACCATTTACGATCACATTGGCAAATTGTTGCTGGTAAATACCTTTAATTGCAGTTGAGAACTGTGCTCCCATGTCTAATTCCCTTAGTAGGATTTCAATAGTTTCCCAGTTCAGTCGGTCAAATGCCTTCTCCGCATCGAGGAAGGCAAAGGCGACTTTTTTTGTCAATTCTTTTATCAAGAAACTCTATCAAATTAATAATACTTCTAATGTTATTTTTCATGTGTCGTCTTGGCAGGAACCCGGTTTGATTCCTGCCAATCCACTTATTTAAAAAGACTTTGAACCTTGAGGCCAGTATATTAGTAAATAGTTTATAGTCCTGATTTAAGAGGGAGATGGGCCTGTAATTTTCCACCCTTTCCGTGTCTTTCCCTTCTTTTGGGAAAATTATTATGTTTGCACCTCTCCATGTATTGGGAAGGTTTCCCGTTGTGAGTACGTTATTCATCACTCTTTTTAAGTAGGGGGTCAGTTCCTCTTTGAATTTTTTATAAAATTGGTCCGTAAGGCCGTATGGGCCTGGTGCCTTTCCAGTTTTTAGTTGTTTAATTGCCTGATCAATTTCTTTCTCTGTGATTGGATTATTTAATAGTTCTCTATCTTTATCTTCAATTTTGTCTAATTTTAGTGTGTTAATGTATATTTGAATGTCTTCATTGTTTTGTGGGCTGGCTTTATACAGATCCTTGTAGAAGTTTCTAAATTCCTCTAGTATTTCCCTATCCTGAGTAATTTCTTTTTCTCCTTTTTTTATTTACTATGTTGTTTTGTTTTTGTTTCCTGAATTGCAGTGCCAACCATTTTCCAGGTTTATTTGCATTTTCAAATTTTTTTTGTTTTAGATATTTCATTTTTCTTTCTACTTGTTCCAGCGACAATAGGCTAATTTGTTTTTTAATTAATCGTATTTCCTTTTCTACTTTTAAATTGTTTGGGGCTCCTTTTAGATGCTTTTCAAGTCTTTCCAATTTTAGGTTTAGGGCCGACCGTTCAGCGTTCCTTTCTTTGTTAAGTTGGTGTCTCTGGGCAATGAAATTTCCCCACATCACCGCTTTTCCTGCATCCCAGATGCTGGTAATATCTGTCTCAGATTGATCATTTATATCAAAATATTCTTTTAAGAGTTTTTTTGTTTTTTTGAATTTGGGGTTCTGTTTTAAGTAGCCAATCATCTAATCTCCAGAAATATTGTTTCAATCCAAATTTTAGAGTAGTCTCAACTGGGGCATGGTCTGCAATCTGCCTGGTATGTATTTTTGCTTTAATACTATTATTTAGTATATTCTTCGATACCCAGATCATGTCAATTCTGGTCCACGTCTTTCTCCGTCCTGAGAAAAACGTGAAATCTTTAACCTTTTCATTTTGGGAGCGCCACACATCTCTCAACTCGAAATTTTGCACACATTCAAAAAACGCTTTTGGGAGTTTACTTGAGACAGTCTTGTTTTTTGGGTTGTTGTAGTTTTTTTTAATAAAGATTTTATTGGTTAAAAGCAAACATACATATAGATTAACATACATCTATGGGTGAGAGGGTTAGGGGAGGATAGGGGGTTCGGGGGAAGGGGTAGGTGGGAGTGGGACGGACTAACGAACTGACATACATGTCAAACAATACATTCCTAAACTAAACTAAAAACGGTTGACTTCACCCAAAGGTAGCATTACATTCATATATGCTGGCCAGCTACATGAGTTCTTATTCCTTAAATCCAATATCCCATTAATGCAATGTTCTTATTTCTTTTAATATAACCGATCAGCGGGCTCCACGTCTCTTCAAAGGCCTTAGCTGGACTCCTTCTCAAAAGCAGCGTAAGCTTGTCCATTTCCGCTATATCCATTAACTTATATATCACCTCTTCCTCATCCGGGATTTTACTTTCCCTCCAGTGTCTGGCCAGGGTGATTCTGGCAGCCGTCACAATGAAGGTTATCAGTCTTTCTGTTTCTTTTCCCAGCTTTTTTGTTCTACAATGTTCAAAAGAAATAGTTCGGGTTTGAAAACAATTTTTTTTGTAAGAGTTCTTCCATTAGTTTGTGGATTTTTTTCCAGAACCTTGCTACCTCCCCGCAGGACCACCACATGTGGTAGAAGGTGCCTCTGTTCACCAGACATTTCCAACAACGATCGTTCCCCGTTTATAGATCTTATCTAGTTGGGCTGGGGTCATATACCATCTATAGGCCACCTTAAGCAAATTCTCTCTGAGCATTATGCGCAAGTATATTTCGTATTATTTTAACCATGTTCTCTCCCAACTTTCCTGACTTATTCTGTGGCCTAGATTTTTTTCCCATTTTCCCCTATATTCTGTGGGTATAGTTTTTTCGTATTTATTTCTGGTGATGAGTTTATACAGTTTACTAACTTTTTTAGTCTGTGATTCTAGGAGGATTTTCCCCCCTGGTGTGGGGTTATCTTCCCACCCCTTCTCTTTGTCTATTATATATCTACTCCTAATCTGATTATATTGAAACCATCCCAGTTTATATTCGTTTAGTTCTTCCTGGGTTTTTAATCTATAGCCGGTATTTACTTTTTGAACTAAGTCGCTATATCTTATAGGGCTGTCTTTATCAAATCTGCAGATGGAAAGGGCTTCGGTCGGGGAGGCCCAGAGCGGGGTTTTAGTGAGTATTAAATCCTTATACTTATACCAGGTTTTAATCAACGGAGCTTTAATAATATGGTTCTTGAAGTTCTTGTCTTTAGTGAGGTTATTATATAGTAGGTAGGCGTGCCAGCCGCTTTTGTTTTCCCACCCCTCCGCATTCAAGAGCTCTACGTCCTTCAGATCTATCCATGCTTTGATATTCTCGAGGCAATTTGCCTCGTAGTAGCTCAGGAGGTCTGGCATCCCAGCTCCTCCTAGTTGGGTTGGTAACTGGAGGTACCTTAGTTTAATTCTCGCTTTTTTCCCCTTCCATACGAAGGAGGCGAGTTCCGTTTGCCATTTCCTTATTAATGTCTGGTTTTTTAGTATGGGCAGTGCCTGAAAAAGAAAGTTTAGTTTGGGAAATACTTTCATCTTGATTAGGGAGACCTTGCCCAAAATTGATAGGTTTAACTTTCCCCAGCTAGCAAGCTTTTCTTTTATTTCCCTCCAACATTTTTCGTAATTATCAGATTGTCTCAGATTGATCATTTATATCAAAATATTCTTTTAAGAGTTTTTTGTTTTTTTGAATTTGGGGTTCTGTTTTAAGTAGCCAATCATCTAATCTCCAGAAATATTGTTTCAATCCAAATTTTAGAGTAGTCTCAACTGGGGCATGAACTAATTACTCAATGTCGTGCAGTTACTATCTGTCGTTACTCACTATACAACACACTGAGGGATTCCAAATAATTCACTTGTATTACGCTTCCAAATAAGCACTGTATTATTAATATCTTCAACACAAAAGTATATATAACATGTAATACGGCGCACAAACCAAATGAAAATACCAAAGTCACTCACTAAACGCTCCGTTACCCTTCAAAGAGTCAATCGGCTCAATGTTATAGTTCATTTGCATTGTAGAGTCAGTATATGATGTATCTTCAGACCCAATGGTCAAATAAATTTGTATTCCGCGGCCCGTTGGCCCAAACAAATCCAAAAATAAAGGGAAGTAAATCCTGGGTATTCGTAGGTTTGGCGTGAGTTCCAATACGTAAATTCCACTCCGTTTGTGGTAATCGCTGGGCAGTCCACCTACGGGTTAATCCTTCTTCGGTTACCGACCCGTTTCGATCCTCTCTTCGTCAGGGTGGCCCCAATATTAGAGATGCACTAGACAATATGTCTGAAATATAAACATGCACAATAGTATCCCATACAAACAAAAGAAGATAGTAACATAGGTAGAGTATGATCTCGTTGCTTACCAATATAAATCATATATTTGCTTAATAGCAAAGCTGATATCAGCTTACACATGTATCGCCCACATGGCGTAGACCGCAATCCGGTGAATGCTAAGGCTGAAAAGCTGCTTAAGTGCCTATCGGCAGTACAAACACATTAACATACAATACGGTTCGGTCACTAGAGTTTCTTAAAGCAACAGGTCTGTTATGCTGAGATTTTCATTGAGGCCTAGTGGTTGCTCGCATTTGATGCGGATTATCCAGGTACGTTCACATTTAAGTAATGTGGTTTGACTGTCTGCGTGCGGTGGTACTGTCACTTGTAATCCTACGAACTTAAGAACATAAGAACATAAGAACATAAGAAGAGCCATGCTGAATCGGGCCTCGGCCCATCTAGTCCAGCATTCTGTGTCACACAGTGGCCCACTAGTTGTACACAGGGATCTCTAGCAGAAAGGAGGGCAAAACCCTCACCTGCTCCCGACCCCCCACAACCAGTACCCGGGGAAAATCCTGCCTGCCTCCATCAACACAGAGGTGGCACTTGGATGTCCATTTCAGTAGCTACTGATTCCCTTGGTATCCATGAATCTGTCTAATCCTGCCTTGAAGCTGTCCAGGCTGACAGCTGTCACAACCTCCTCTGGAAGTGAGTTCCACTTAAAGTTTGGCACTGATGCATATACAGTTTTAAAATGTTTATACAGGAAAGTGTCTTCATTGCCTGTTAAAATGCGATTTTTATGTTCTCCTAATCTTTTCCTTAAAGATCTTTTTGTCATACCTACATAATATTTGGGACAAGAGCAAAATAATAAGTAAATGGATTTTTCAGAAGCGCAGGTGAAAAACTGCTCCAGCTTGATCGGTGTGGCATTGTCAGGCAGTATTATAGTTTTCAAGGGTGATACAAAATCACACATATTGCAATGCCCGCATCTGAATGTTCCTGCTCTCAAATTGCTTTTAATGGCTCGATTTCTGCTATGGTCAGTTCTGATGAGGCAATCTTTGATGTTCTCAGTCCGCTTGAAGGCTGGCATAGGTAGTTTTTCCAGGCCCTTAATATCCGATATTAGGGGCCAATGTTGTTTAACAATGCGAATAACCGCCTGACTTTTGGGTGTATAGGTGAGGGGCCATATTAGCCTGTCCGGGACTGCCCTAATCGTGGGTGTCAATAAATCTTCTCTTTTCATCAGATCTGCCTTCTCATTTGCTCTCACTATGATATCTTGCGGGTAGCATTTTTTCCTGAAGTTTTCCATTATCCTATTCGCTTCTAGTTGATACTCACTTTCCAATGTGGAATTTCTCTTGGCTCTGATCATCATAGAGTATGGCAGATTATTTTTCAGTGCTGGTGGATGGAAACTTCTATAGTGCAGCATCGCATTCTTGGCAATGGGTTTAGAGTATGGCTTAACCGCTAACGTGTCACATTGTTTATAGACTGTAACGTCTAAAAAATTAACTTCTCTTTCACTGTATATAGTTGTAAATTTAATATCTGGATGCCAACTAGATAGCCAGCGATCACAGTCCTTTAGGTTGGTGTTGGGGCGTACGAGAAAGAGTACGTCATCTATGAAGCGCCACCAGTGCGTGATGTGGTCCGAAAATGGTAAATCCGCATTGATTTTTACTATAAACTTGTCTTCCAGAGATTTGACAAATATATTGGCTATGGACGGTGCGGCCGGGGACCCCATGGCCACGCCCCCTTTCTGAATGTAGAACTCTTCTTCAAATTTAAAATAATTATAGTCCGTTATACAGTCAAATAACTCTAACAGAAAACCGGTGGGTGGGTGTAGGGGTTTCACTCTCTGGTTCAATAGATCCTCAATCCCGTTGTGAGTACGTTATTCATCACTCTTTTTAAGTAGGGGGTCAGTTCCTCTTTGAATTTTTTTAAAAATTGGTCCGTAAGGCCGTCCGGGCCTGGTGCCTTTCCAGTTTTTAGTTGTTTAATTGCCTGATCAATTTCTTTCTCTGTGATTGGATTATTTAATAGTTCTCTATCTTTATCTTCAATTTTGTCTAATTTTAGTGTGTTAATGTATATTTGAATGTCTTCATTGTTTTGTGGGCTGGCTTTATACAGATCCTTGTAGAAGTTTCTAAATTCCTCTAGTATTTCCCTATCCTGAGTAATTTCTTTTTCTCCTTTTTTTATTTACTATGTTGTTTTGTTTTTGTTTCCTGAATTGCAGTGCCAACCATTTTCCAGGTTTATTTGCATTTTCAAATTTTTTTTGTTTTAGATATTTCATTTTTCTTTCTACTTGTTCCAGCGACAATAGGCTAATTTGTTTTTTAATTAATCGTATTTCATTTTCTACTTTTAAATTGTTTGGGGCTCTTTTTAGATGCTTTTCAAGTCTTTCCAATTTTAGGTTTAGGGCCGACCGTTCAGCGTTCCTTTCTTTGTTAAGTTGATGTCTCTGAGCAATGAAATTTCCCCACATCACCGCTTTTCCTGCATCCCAGATGCTGGTAATATCTGTCTCAGATTGATCATTTATATCAAAATATTCTTTTAAGAGTTTTTTGTTTTTTTGAATTTGGGGTTCTGTTTTAAGTAGCCAATCATCTAATCTCCAGAAATATTGTTTCAATCCAAATTTTAGAGTAGTCTCAACTGGGGCATGGTCTGCAATCTGCCTGGTATGTATTTTTGCTTTAATACTATTATTTAGTATATTCTTTGATACCCAGATCATGTCAATTCTGGTCCACGTCTTTCTCCGTCCTGAGAAAAACGTGAAATCTTTAACCTTTTCATTTCGGGAGCGCCACACATCTCTCAACTCGAAATTTTGCACACATTCAAAAAACGCTTTTGGGAGTTTACTTGAGACAGTCTTTTTTTTGGGTTGTTGTAGTTTTTTATCAAGATTCCCGTCTACTATTCCATTGAAGTCGCCCATCATAATATGTCCTTCGTGATTCTACATCCATTTTTTTTTCTTAACATTTCAAAAAAGTTCACCTTGGCTCCGTTAGGTGCATATATATTAGTAACCAAAATCTTTTTTCCTTTAACCCAAATTGAGGCTGCGACAACCCTGCCCTCATTATCTTTAAATTCTATCTTTGGATCTAACTCTGGGCTTATGTAGAGGGCTACCCCTTTTTGTTTTTTTTCAATAGTGGAGGAGAATAAAATTCCCATTGCTTTATTTTCAATTAGTCCTATTTTAGACGTTTTGATATGAGTTTCTTGGAGCAAATAGTCGCCTTTTGTTTTTTTAAATAAAAAAGGCTTGTTTTCTTTCTCAGGTAAGTTCAATCCATTTATATTTAATGATAGACACTTTACCTCCATTGAAGTTACGATTCTTCATCCTCTCCCAAGCTCCGCCCCTGGGAGCTAAGTTCACCATCTTCCTCCCTATCCTGGTCCAATCCGATTCTCCTGTGTCAGCGCAAGCCTCCACACTTCTCTCCCCTGTATGTTTTCTTGACTCTTTCTCTCTTCTTTATTAGCCCTCCCTGGGTTTTTGTTAGAGGGATTTATGTTTCTTCCTTTTGGGGATTGTCTTGTAGAGTCTCTGGGTGACACTTGTCTGGAGTTATTTTTTGTTTTACTGAGGTGTTTCTTGAAGAAGTCTTCAGCTTTTTCTTGTGAAGTTAGCCAAAATTTTTCGTTTTTCCATGTAACTTGGAGGCCTTCTATTTTCTCCCATTTAAATCGTATGTTTCTTTGTTTCAAGATGTCCATCAGCAAGTAGTATTTTTTTCTATTTTCTAGAATTGTCGTTGGGATTTCTCTGAGAATGATTATCTTCTTATCATTTATTTTGTATGGTGAATCGTTTTGCTTTTTTAAGATGGTCAGAGAGATCTTATGCAGCTGACACTTAGCCAGCTGCGCTACATTCCCGGTCAATAGTCAATAATAAATAATTCAATTATTGGGTTTTTGTAGGGTTTTTGGGCTGTATGGCCATGTTCTAGAAGCATTCTCTCCTGACATTTCACCTACATCTATAGCAGGCATCCTCAGAGGTTGTGAGGTCTGCTTGAAACTAGGAAAATTGGGTTTAAAATTGGGTTGAATGAAAATTAATGTCTCCATCTTCGTTACTTGGGTTTGGATGGGAATATTTTAATAAACAGAAATAATCCTTAGAATGAGCTCTTTAACTAACACTATTCACTTTTCCACATAATCACCAGACAATTGCATACATTTCTGCCAACAATGAACAAGTTTTCTGAAGCTGTCACGGAAGAAGTTGACACTGTGTTTCCACAGCCAGCGTCTCACAGTTCTCTCAACGTCTTCATCAGAATCATAATGATGTCCCTGCAGATCTTTCATTATCGGGAACAGACGGTGCTAAATGTGGACTGTATGGAGAATGTCATATGGTGGTGAGATCCAGTCTCTAAAGTTCTTCTGTGTACCCATCGGGCACAGATCTTCCGATAGCTAAGCAAAGCAATAATGTGACCCACATGTTCTTGTGAAATGGCAAGTATGCTGGAAATTTCTGTCTGAGTGATACGACGATTGTCCTGAATCAATCTGTCAACCTTTTGCTCGTGAAACTCTGTGGTTGCTGTCACACAACATCCAACACTTTGTTTGTCACACCATTCAGGTGTTCCCATCTCAACATATTTAAACTTACTTTCCCAACTACGCACAGTACTAACATCAACACAATCACCATAAATTGCTTGCATTCTCTGATTAATCTTCTTTGGGGTGACACCTTCTGCTGTCAAGAATTCAATGACTGCACATTGCTTAAGTCGCATTGACCAACCGTCTGCACAGGGTTCCATACTTTCCACTTAAACAACACAACCGTTCGATGCTAAAGCTTCCCGCCAAAATGGAACTGTAGAGGAGAGTACCTACCACATACCAGTACGAGACTTTTTCTTCCATTGTCCATTTCTCAAACCTCCTGCGATAAAGCGGTAACCCGCGTTCAGGATTTTCACCCATCGTTAAGAGATCCTCTCTTTTTAAAGAATTTTTGTTTTATTTTTTAAAAACATATATTATCAGGTGTAAGGCCACTCCAACGCACCCAAGAATCACGCAGAGTCTTCTGGTCAATCCACCGGGTTTTATTAGAGGTTCAGTACTTCTAAAGCAAAAGCACTTTCACTTCACCCCGCCCCACCTTATATACAAACAACCCCTCCTTCCCGTCGTCCGCAATGTCCGGTCAGGGTTTCATCATTTCCCCCATGACTCAGCGACACCAGTGATGCCCATAGTGTCCCCAAAGTCATATCAGGTCAGCCTCGCATCATCTTCCGCTGACTCAGCATAATGTCCCACAGAGCCACGTCACTTCCATGACCGGCACCTCCCGGGCGATTACGTCATCCCCGGAATTCCCCACAGACTGCAGGGCTGTCACTCATGTCAAACTCGAGTTCCCTTAGCCTCACTCAGGCTAAGAACCTCGAGTTCTGACATAAGGGTCTCCTCCATCTCGTCCTCCTCCCCTGCAGAAAACAGAATACACTCAATCCTTGGGCATTACTGGATGTACATATTTTTTTAGAAGGCTGCAATGAAACGTGGGGTGGATCTTGCCCATCCCCTTCGGCAAGATCAATCGATAGGATACTCTGAGCCACCCGAAAAGGCCCCAGATATTTCGGACCTAACTTTTTGGAGGGCAGATTCAATTTTATATTTTGCGTGATAGCCACACCAAGTCACCTTCCTGGTAATCATCATTCTCCTGTCTCTTTCTATCTCCATACTTTTTATACTTCCCTTGGGCCTTCCTTAAAGCCTTCACTACTTCCTTCCATTCCACTTGTGCCCTAACACTCCATTACTCCGATTCCAGCTCTCCTCGCCCAGGCAAATGTGGCAAAGGCAACACTTCCTGTCCATACACGATCGAAAACGGCGTCCTCCCGGTAGACGAATGCACAGAACTGTTGTACGCCATCTCAGCATAAGGCAGCAAATCTGCCCAGTCATTCTGCTGCCTATTCGTATAAATCCTTAAATAACTGCCTAATGACTTTTGCGCAAGACGTTCCACGCCGCCATTACAGCAAGGGTGATATGCAGATGTCAAACCCGATCCGCCCCAAAAACATCTAAAACGCTTCCCAGAATCGTGTCGTAAACTGAACTCCCGGTCACTGAGCACTTGCTCCGACAACCATGCAACCGATAAACATGCTGAATATATAATTTGGCCAACCTCTCCGCCGAAGGCAATATCAGAGGAATAAAATGCGCTTGCTTTGAAAACAAATCCAACACAGTCCAGATGTACCTATACCCTCGACTGACAGGCAACTCTCCAACAAAATCTGTACTTACATGTGTCCAGGGCCTGGTTGGAGTAGCAACCGTTTGTATCAACCCCTGGGGCCTAGCAGCAGGAGCCTTACCTCTTGCACACACGCATCACAACTCTGTACATAATTCCTCACATCTCCCTCATCCCAGGCCACCAGTACCGACTACGCAATGCTAAAAGAGTCTTAGCCAAGCCCCAATGCCCAGCAGTCTTATGATCATGCCCCAATTCCAACACTCTCTTCCTTAATCCTGGGGTACATAAAGCCTGGTCTTGAAAAACCATATCCCGTTTACATTCTGGCATTCCTCCTCATGGCTTCGCAACCATTCATCCTTCGCATAAAAAGTCTGCAATGCGGACGACCACTCCTTCACCCTCACCTCTTCCTCCTTCTTCACCTCCTTAACTTGAGACCGGGTTTGCACCTCCAAACCCCACTGCTTTCTAGTAAATACATCCTCCAAACTAGAAGGAGGATTGGGCCCCATAGCAGGATACCTAGACAGAGCATCCGCTACCACATTCTGCTTTCCTCCTATGTACTTGAAAGTAAAATTAAACCTGGAGAAAAACTGAGCCCACCTCACCAGCTTAGGAGACAGCTTCTGAGGATTCCTCAAGTACTGTAAATTTCTATGATCTGTTAATACCTCAAACGGATGAACAGCCCCCTCCAAAAAATGCCTCCACATCTGCAAAGCGCAGCGTACCGCATACAGCTCTTTTTCCCACACGGGCCAATTCCTTTCCTGTTCACCAAATTTCTTTGAAAAATAAGCGCACGGCCTCAGTCTGCCCTGGGCGTCACGCTGCAACAACGCCCTCCGTGGCCCAAGCAGACGACGCACTGCACCACAAAGGCTTCTCCAAACCGGATGCACTAACAACGGTTCAGTGGTAAAAGCTTCCTTCAACCTGGCAAATGCTGACTGGCACTTTTCTGTCCACATCAACCTAGGGCCCCTGAGACTTCACCTTCTGAGATTCCCCCTTCCCTTTAGTTTTTAACAACTCCGTTAAAGGAAAGGTGATCTCTGCAAAGTCTGGGATAAAGGTCCGGTAAAAATTGGCCAAACCCAAAAATGCTTGCAGCTGCCTTCTAGTCTGTTCGGAGCCTCCCAACTAATTACATCCTCCACCTTCGCGGATCCATGGCAACTCCCTCTCTATTGATGCGGTATCCCAAAAAATGAATCTGGGTCTTTCCAAACTCGCATTTGCTCAATTTAGCATACAACCTTGCTCGCCTTAACCGCTCCAACACATCCCGCACTAACCTAACATGCTCTTCCTTCGTTTCAGTCATGATCACAATATCAGCTAAATACACATACACACCCCTATATAATAGGGGTGCAAAACCTCATTAATTAATTGCATAAATATGCCAGGAGCGCCGGCCAAACCGAAAGGCATGACGGTCCCATTGAACAACCCGAGAGGACAAGAGAATGCAGTCTTCCACTTGTCACTCTCTCTCACCCGCACCATATGGAAGCGTCTATCAAATCCAACTTGGTGAAATACTGCCCCTCCAAGTTGTCCTAACAAATCTTTAATTAATGGCAAGGGGTAACAGTTGGTGGTACTTACTGCATTTAACCCCCTATAATCAATACATAATCGCAATTTCCCATCCTTCTTTTCCCTAAACAGAGCGGGGGCGGCAATAGGTGACTCGGATCGTTCAATAAACCCCTTTTTCAAATACTCATCCACCTGCTCCCTTAAAGCTATCTTTCCCTGGCAGACATGGGATACATTTTAGGTTTGGGTAGTAACGCCCCTTCTTTTATCTCCACTCTACATTGAACATTCCTAATAGGGGGAAGACCTTTAGCTAGCACAGGGTCGAACACATCAGCATAATCCCAATATTCTTTTGGAACACCCCTTAATCGATTCTGCAAATCAACCCCTTTATTCCCATGATTCTCCTTTCCCATAGGAGCCTCCTACACTTAACCAACCCAGACTTCCAATCAATTAGCGGATTAGCCTCCCCAACCACGGCATACCCAAAAACCACTTTATGCTCACTTATTGGGGCCACCACAAAATCTACTTCCCCTTTCCAAGGTCCCACTTTGACTTTTAAACCCTTGGTACTTAAAGGGAATGGACCACCCTCGACAAATGTCCCATCTAGCTGGGCAAAATGCACTGGAGCCGGCATGACCTGAGTGCCACATTCTAACTTTTCTACTAAACTGGGGGTCATAATATTTTGAACATCCACAATCTATAAATGCTTGCTGTTTCTCATATCCCAGTATCCTTCAATATTTCTATAGGCATTGAATACTCAAATCCCTCACTCACCCCCATAGAGGGTTGTTCCAACTTGTCGCCCAGCGCGCCTCCAGCCACCACTGAACGTTTTGTTTCTGGTAGTCTCTTTTGCCAACATTGGGCTGCTAAATGTCCCGGCTTTCGACAAATGAAACAAAGCCCTCTCCCCATCATGGGCCTCCTCACACCACTTGGCCTTCCGTCACTGGCACCACCTCGCCTGGGCTCTCCTCGTCCTCCTCGACCATCCGTCAAACTCCTCCTGGGCTCTCCACGGAACCTCCCCACCGTCATCGATCTGCGCTCTGCACCTGGGCCAGGATGCCCTCCACATTGCCAGCCAACTGGATCCAGCCATCGATGTTTCCCGGTCATCTCGATGAAGGCACCACTCCACAATCTCTCCTCAGACCATCTTTGTATAGCTCCAACAACGTAGCTGGCGACCACTCGACCACCTTCCCCGCCAAGCTCATGAATTCCTCGGAGTATTCGGTCACGGATTTAGACCCCTGAGATAAGCATCTTAGCGCCTCCTTCGCCTTCACTCTCTCCAACGGGTCCCGGAATCGATTCCTCACTGCTCTTAGGAACGCTCGCACCGATCTTAAGCAGGGATCTTGACGGTCATGGCACTGAACATACCATTCAGCTGCTCGTCCTTTAAAGGCAGCTCCTATTGCTCTTACCCGACTCCCTTCACTGGTACAATTGTCCATAATCTTCCATGTGGTCACTCACCGTGGCCACAAAAAAGGAACTTTACAGGCCTCGCCTCAAATTCAGCCTGAAGGGCCTTCCTGGCCTATTCTCATAATTCATCCTCGTGGCGTCTCCGATCTTGGCTCTCCTGCCGGCCAAACACCACGGCCCCTTCCAACGGGTACAGAGCCTCCTCTCTCCTCCGATATAGGCCCCAACGACACACCAGCTCTCGATCCTCGACCTCCAGCACCGGTGTTAACACCCGTCCACACTCCCGAAGGAGATCTAGGACGCTCTTCCGGTTGTTCACCGTCCATCCATGAATAATGGGTAAAGTCCCCTCCTCCAGGAGCACTCCACATCGATTCCCACGCCTGCTCCTTCCTTGCCATTTCTCGGGACATCCGCTGGAATGTAGCCTCCATCGCCTCCATGCGACACTGCAGGACCTTCAATTCCGTAGGTTCTTCCGGCTCGGTAGTCGCACTACTACCCGAATGCAGACCTCTCCACTCTGCATCATCCAGAACTGCCTGAGGTTCCCCCTGAACAGCGCTCCTCGCCGCTTCTTGGGATCCTTCTCCAGTTCTCAGGAGGTTCACCTGAACAGGGTCTCGACCCGCACCTGCTTCTCTGAATCCTCCGGCTACTCGTCCCGCAGCCACCTGAGCCGCACCTCTCCAGGCATCAACTTCTCTGGTCTCCCGGTAACGAGCGCCCCTGTCCACCTGAACAGACGCACGCCCCTGCGCCGCTGCTTCTTTGGACTCATCCGGAAAACCGACCTGGTCGATGGTAGTCCACTCCCATTCCATCGTTCTTCGAATCTCCTCCGGAGCCACATTCCACCGATCCAGGTAGTCCTCCTCCTCCAACCTCGCCATATCAGGGAAAGTTGATGGGGCTTTTGCTTCTGTAAGGCCACTCCAACGCACCCAAGAATCACGCAGAGTCTTCTGGTCAATCCACCGGGTTTTATTAGAGGTTCAGTACTTCTAAAGCAAAAGCACTTTCACTTCACCCCGCCCCACCTTATATACAAACAACCCCTCCTTCCCATCGCCCGCAATGTCCGGTCAGGGTTTCATCATTTCCCCATGACTCAGCGACACCCAGTGATGCCCATAGTGTCCCCAAAGTCATATCAGGTCAGCCTCGCATCATCTTCCGCTGACTCAGCATAATGTCCCACAGAGCCACGTCACTTCCCATGACTCGGCACCCTCCCGGGCGATTACGTCATCCCCGGGAATTCCCCACAGACTGCAGGGCTGTCACTCATGTCAAACTCGGAGTTCCCTTAGCCTCACTCAGGCTAAGAACCTCGAGTTCTGACAATCAGGGAAAGAGGGGGAACAAAATGTGTATAGGATAATAGGAAAAGCTTAAAGAGAACAAAAAAAGGAGAAAAAAGAGGGGGGGGGATAAAAAAATAAATAAAAATAAAAAGTGACTTCCATTCCAAGCTTGTGTCTTCTCTTTGTTCATGTCTTTTATTATTCTCTCCCCCCCCCCTAATTTCATTTCTTTAGTTTTTTCTATTATTATCTTTTTTGTAGGCAATCAAGAGGTCCCAATTTGTTCTTTTAATTGGTCTACCTTCATTTCTCTTTAGCAAAAAAGTTAATTTGTCCATATCTTTTATTTCCTTAAGCTTATTTAACCAGTCTTCTATATCAGGGACTTTTTCTTCTTTCCAAAGTTTTGCAAAGGAAATTCTCACTGCAGTTACCATATATGTAAATAATCTATCTGTATTCTCGTCTAGACTGAGACCTGATTCCGTAATTCCTAATAGATAATATTCTGGCTTCTTCTTAAATTTAATATTCAATATTCTCTGTGATTCTTCATGTATCTTTGTCCATAATTTAATAGCACTCTTGCAAGTCCACCACATGTGAAAAAGGGTCCCTTCCTGTTCACGACATTTCCAACATTTGTTTGATGTATTTTTATACAACAGTCCTAATTTCTTCGGTGTGATATACCACCTATGAAACATTTTTAACCAATTTTCTTTCAAGTCTGATGCGTATGTGTATTTCAATGTTTTTATTCCAAATCTGTTCCCACTCCCTGAAGTGGATCAGTCTTTTCAAATTTTCTGCCCATTTAGTCATGCATTGTTTTACTTCTTCCATTTCTGTTGCCCAGTCTAATAGTTTGTTGTAGAATTTTGTTATTATTTCCCTCTTTATTTGCAGTATTTTATCCCATTTTCCTTCTTCTAGATCCTCTCTTGAATACAGAGATTAGCCTTTTGTTGGATAATGTCCCATGATTCCATGTGGGTGTGTCTAAATGGAGTCGCCACAAACCACAGGCGCCCTTGAAGGACAGCGGCTCCTTTAAGAGCCACCCGGCAGCAACCTTAACACAGGTCCAAGGGCTTTTGAGGAAGGACGGGTGTTTCCCAAAGTGTGTTATTTGGAGGGCAGTGATTGCCTTATGTAAACTGCCTTGAGTCGCCTTCAGGCTGAGAGGGGCGGTATAGAAATGTAGTAAATCTCTCTATATAATAAAGCGGAAAGCGGAAAGTTTGTATGTACTGTATGTATGTTTGTATGTGGCAGCGTTCTGATTGGCTGCCACTTTCACAGGCCACAGCGACCAGCGCAGGTGATGGAGCTGAACCAAACTTGGCACACATAACCCCCCTGACCCCCTTTATGTCCTGGTGCGGTTTGGGGGAGATGGACCACGGATTATGGGATTTGTAGTACTTTAAATCCCTTTGGTTCCCACAGACCACTGCGGCCCCCAACAAAAACTGATAAAGACCAAACTTGGCACACAGAGCCCCGATGGCCCACTCTACATCCTGCTGCAGTTTGAAGGAGGCTGGACCATGGATGATGGGACTTGAAGTACCAACACTCACTTCCCGAGACCGCTGTGAAGGGGTTAAAAGTAAAAAGTACCCCTCCCAAGAGGAGATGCTCCAAGTGCTCATATGTTAGCAATAATCTGCCCAGAGACAGCAGAACAAAGAAAGAGCCAGACTAAGGGTTAATGTGAAGAATGTTGTTTGCTGATAAGAACGAGTATATATACCCTGGAACTGCGTAGCTCGGGGGGATAGCCATTTTGTTTCTTGACCTACAGTGGTCAAGGGCTATTCGCCCCAATACTGATCAGATTGAGATTAAAAGTCTTGTTTGGATTCATCGGCCTTGGCTGAGTTCTTCCACCTTATGGGCTCTGCAACCAAGAACCCAAATTTCCGCTACAACTGCGACCCTCATCCAATGACTGATCAAGACCAAACTTGGCACACAGAGCCCCCATGACCCACTCTACATCCTGCTGCAGTTTGCAGGACGGCAGACCATGGATGATGGGACTCGCAGTACCTTCACTCATTTCCCGAGACCGCTGCAACTCTCATCCAATGACTGATCAAGACCAAAGTTGGAACATAGAGCCCCCATGACCCACTCTACATTCTGCTGCAGTTTGCAGGAGGGTGGACCATGGATGATGGGACTTGAACTACTTCTACTCATTTCCTGGGACCACTGCTCCACTCATCCAATGACGAATCAAGGCCAATCTTGGCACACATAACCCCCCTGACCCCCTTTACGTCCTGGTGCGGTTTGAGGGACATGGCCCACGGATTATGGGATTTGTAGTACTTTCAAACACTTTGGTTCCCACAGACCACTGAGGCCACCAAAAAGGACCAATACAGACCACACTTGAACAACACAGCCCCCATGACCCCTCTATGTCCTGCTGCAGTTTGTAGGAGGCTGGACCATGGATGATGGGACTTGAAGTACCTCTACTCACTTCCCAAGTGTAGCAACCCAGTTCTCATTCGTGCCGGGGGGGGCAGGGGGCTGCCCCGGGAGTCCCACTTGCTTTACAATCAATGGAGATAGATTCTGATGACGGGGCAGATGAGGCAGCTGGGCCTTCATCTCCTGCAGAGAGTTTGGCATGGGATGATGAGTGGCCAGATGGATATGAAGGCTGGGAAGGTAAGGCCGACACTGATTCTCCTGATTCTGATAATCAGTATGAGTTACCAGGGGTTTTCGGTTTGCAAGAAAGGGTCAGGGAGCTAGCGGGGGATGAGCCCATGGAAGCCGAAAGGGAGTCTGGCTCTCATGAAGATAGCGACCCAGATGCTGGGAGGCAAGGAAGGAGCTTTGATAGGAGGCGGAGCATCGAGTCCAGCAGGAGGGAGTGGCACCGAAGCCTAGAGCAAGATACACACTGCAAGACTTTTTCGGCGTTGAGTATTTATGTCACAGCAGATAGGCAACAGAAATATAGAAGTTTAATTCCCCATCGGCCCAAAAACTCCAGTCTCTGTTCGAGTGAATAATGAAACTCTCATTCAATTCACAAGGTAAATATATAACTTTGTATTGAATTGTATTTAACAATAACTGGCAAAACATCGAAAAACAACAGCCATCACAGCTACCTTTCTAAACATCCTTTCCTCACAGATATTCAATCCCAACTGACAAATCCCAACTGTCACTTTGTAACGGAAATTCCTCAAGGTTCCATTGAGCAGTCTTGAGACAGCGCCATCTGGTGTCAAACATGTCACACTGCAGGTCATCTCAAACTGCGAAAATATATCTTGTGCTGACTCATGAATTGCTATTCAAAATGCAATAATCTGACAAGACTGTAGTAATATAAGTCATTTATCAATAAACCAAAATTATTGGACCCTTAAAGGGTTAATGCACACTTATTGTTAGTACATATATTCAAACCACAATTGGTAATCAATCATATAAGGCAACCTTGCAACATTGTTTCAGCATAAACACAGTAGAAAAACAGCTTTGGAGTTATACAGGTGTGGGGAATAGGCTGGGGAGGGGATACAATATAACATAAATGCAGGTTCAATGGCAATCTCACTTCCAATGCCACTTTCCCCATACACAAGTTCATATACGACTGATGCAGTTTCAAAGCTGGAATTCACAGTATATCTGTGTGGTTGCAAAGGTTTGAAGCACATTAACGGCTCGGGACGCTGGAGGGGCCGCAATGGTCGATCTGCGAGGCCCGATCCATTTCGCCCTATGGGCTTTCTCAAGCGGCAACATGAAAAGGCATAATGCGCAGCGTCACAGGAACGGGAGACATATACATCCGGTGGAGGAGAGATTCATATACACCGTGCTCCTGAGGACCTCAAGGAGCATTATGCCTTTTCATGTTGCCGCTTGAGAAAGCCCATAGGGCGAAATGGATCGGGCCTCGCAGATCGACCATTGCGGCCCCTCCAGCGTCCCAAGCCGTCAATGTGCTTCAAACCTTTGCAACCACACAGATATACTGTGAATTCCAGCTTTGAAACTGCATCAGTCGTATATGAACTTGTGTATGGGGAAAGTGGCATTGGAAGCGAGATTGCCATTGAGCCTGCATTTATGTTATATTGTATCCCCTCCCCAGCCTATTCCCCACACCTGTATAACTCCAAAGCTGTTTTTCTACTGTGTTTATGTTGAAACAATGTTGCAAGGTTGCCTTATATGATTGATTACCAATTGTGGTTTGAATATATGTACTAACAATAAGTGTACATTAACACTTTAAGGGTCCGATAATTTTGGTTTATTGATAAATGACTTATATTACTACAGTCTTGCAGTGTGTATCTTGCTTAGACTCTGCTACTACCAATTGTGTGTGTGTACCGAAGCCTAGAGCACCAAAAGAGGGCTGGGTCTCGTAGCACAGATTGGCGCAGAAGCCTAGAGCGCCATAGACCTCACCAAGGTAATTAAGTATAGGATCCGTGGGAACGGATCTTCAGTTGCTCGGCCACTTCTGATCTGAAGGGAGTGAAGATCCACGGAGCCAGGACTAGGCTCGTGTTTGCCAAGAAGTCTCTTGGGCCTTGGATTCCTTGTACCTTGCCTTGTTTGAGTTGCCACGGACCAAGTCTGTTTTGATCCGCATTGCCTTTGCGGAACTTGTGCTAAGCTTTTGCCTTTTGATTGACTTCAGAACTTTTACCATTTTGATTGAACTTTGATATTTTTATGGACAATTTACCTTTTCACCTGTTTTTCATTATTCAATAAATAGTTAGCTGATTAACGTCTCTGTGTGTGTGATTAAGGGGCTGGGCCGAGACCCTGCATTGTGACACCAAGTCCGCTGCGACCCTTTTCCAATTACTGATCGAGACCAAACTTGGCACACATAACCCCCATGACTACCTTCACGTCCTGGTGAGGTTCATGGGAGGACTAACAATGGATGATGGGATTTGAAGTACTTTCACACCCCTCTGTTCCCACAGACCACTGCGGCCCCCAACAAACACCGATAAAGACCACACTTGACACACAGAGCCCCAGTGACCCACTCTACATCCTACTGAAGTTTGGAGGGGGGCAGAACATGGATGATGGGACTTGCAGTACCTTCCCTCTCTTTCCAAGACTGCTACAAACCTAATCCAATGACTGATCTACACCAAACTTGACACACAGAACCCTCATGACCCACTCTACATCCTGGTGCAGTTTTGTGTGAGACGGACCACAGATGATGGGACTTGAAGTACCTTCACTCACTTCCTCAAAACAATGCAACCCTCATCCATTCATCAATACAGACCAAACTTGCCACACACAGCCCCCATGACCTGCTGCAATACAGACCAATACAGACCACACTTGGCACACACAGCCCCCATGACCCACTCTACATCCTGCTGCAGGTTGGAGAAGGGTGGACCACAGATGACGGGACTTGCACTACCTTCAGTAATTTCATGATACCACTGCAACTCCCAATACTGATGGATCAAGACCAAACTTGGCACACAGAGCCCCCATGACCCACTCTACATCCTGCTACACTTCTCAAATGATCCGGGCACCACCGGGTCCCCAAGCTAGTAGATAAATAAATAAGAGACCTCTCTGCAAAAAGGGATTGGGGTCCGGAAAACTCACAGCAACCTGGCGAACATGGCCATGTTCCAGAAGCATTCTCTCCTGAGGTTTCGCCTGCATCTATGGCAAGCAATCTCAGAGGTTGTGAGGTCCGTTGGAAACCAGGAATATAGAGTTGATATATCTGTGAAATGTGTAGGGTGGGAGAAAGAACTCTTGTCTGTTTGAGGCAGGTGGGAATGTTGCAATTGGCCGCCTTGATTAGCATTGAATGGATGTTATTGGCCACCCATTGTCCAGATGACCAGTTCATGCATGGCTTGCAAAATACACCCAAGCACCACACAGGATGTGGAGTGTGTACATCTTACCACGTTCCCATCACTTTACGGCATTGGCCGTGGTTTACAGCACCCAAGTGCTTTCCGGGACACAAAACGCTATTTTGCGGCTTCCCTGTCTCGACACGACACATGCCCAAATTTTAGTACCCCCTATAGTCTTCCAGACCTTACCAGATCTTTGAGACGGCCCAGTATAATTCCCACTTTAGTTTGGAACTTACAAAAACTTGTTGATGCCTTCTCCACTGGAACTTTTCAGATGTATTGATTTGTATTGTGGTCTGCTTGACCCGGATCTTCCTGGCATTTAATTCGAATTATTCCCAATCATATGAAGCAGTCCGTGATTCAATTGTTGATATGCATTTTGTAATTGTATATATGATGCGATGTCTGTAGATATATATTGTATGTCTGATTATTCTGAGACTGCAATTGTTTGTTTTTAATGGTTACTTTGTTGTTATATAGTTATTTTTTTTTTGGTTTGTTTGCTTGTGTTGTATTGAGGGCAGAAACTGTCTTGTGTAAACCGTCCTGAGTCGCCTTCGGGCTGAGAGGGGCGGTATAGAAATGTGACAAATAAATAAATAAATATTTAATAGTGTGTATAACAGTGCGATGATATGAATTACATTTTGCTTACTTGCATAGCCTTTGCATATCTTTGCTGCCACCTACTGTACTTACGAGGTACTCAATACCTTTATACTGAGCTTTGGGATCCTTTGTCTTTTAGTGTTACTAGCACAGCAGCCTTTCCATTGTGGTTGTTTGTCGTTAGCATAAAGAAATGGAGCAAGAAATGAGTCATCATATATGCACCCCAAAAGCAATCCATCCCAGCTCTATTGAGTTTCAGGGTGCTTCAGATATTATCCAGAGTTTTTTGGGGAATTTTCAAAAAATGTTATGAACAATGTTCTAAAACAACTACAATATCTCTCTCATTGAACTTTCTATTCAATGATACAAGATAACAGAGGAACACCCACCCCAATTTTCAGGAATATTTATTCATCTACTGATTTTAGGAGATTTTTAAAAAAGTTTTGACAAAAAAAGCCACATCATTCGCAATCTCCTGGAATGCCTCTCTCTCCCTCCTATGAAGCAGTAATAGACCTTCCATGGAGAGATATCTTCCCAGCCCAGCACCAATATTGACTCAGTCCGTCCTCCTCTTTGCAGGCTCAACCATTCATTGAGATTCTGGCTGACTGCTGAGACGGAGGGACACATCTCTCTTCTATCTATAGATCCTGCTTGGGGCTTTCTGGTGCTGAGCCAAATTCTGGGAAATGTAGTTCAGGGGAGGGCCTTTGGCATTCTCTGTCAAAAGCTCCTCGCCTTCCCAAACAACATTTCCCAGGATGCTGTGCTCTCTCGGCCTCTTTCCCAGCGAACTCTGCTGCTTTCTCCTTGCTGCTCCCTCTCCTCATAGAGAGAGAGAGAGAGAGAGGCCATTTGTTGAAAGAGAAAAGGCAGCCTTTTTGGCTTGGCTTCCTTGTGCTGAACATGAAACTGACTTGGGGAGGCTCTCCAGGTTTCCAAAATGCGAATGGTAAGGCTCATTTTTTTTACGTTTTTGGCATTGCATTGGATATTGTGTTGTAAGTATGACATTAACAAATTGGATCCGACTTATGAGGACTAGCAAAAAATTGCACAGCCTTAGTAGCTATTCAACCCTAATAGAATCCTAGAATCTTCGAGTTAGAAGAGACCTCGTGGGCCACTCAGTCCAACCCCATTCTGCCAGGAAGCAGGGAAATCGCATTCAAACCCTCCTTGGAAAAACAGTGAATGAAAGTGGTGCCTTCCTTTCTCAGTTAAGAAATCACCCTCATACTAATCTGGCCTTCTGTCTCATCCAGATAAAGCAGAATGAAATGTAGTTATGGGGGTGAAATGAGGACATTCGGCCCAATCAAGAGGATTCCCCCATTCCAAATGAAATGTCCCTATATTTCTAGCATGGCAACAAGCTCACCAACCAGGATGCAGGGGTCCAACTACACTGTTGAATTAATGCAGTTTGAAAGCACTTCAAGTGGTGTGGCTCCAAACTGTGGGATCCTGGGAATTGTAGTCTGGCAGGGAAGGCTCAAGACTCAGTAACCTCAAACGATTCCATAGTGTCGTTGAGCCATGGCAGCTCAAGCGGTACCAGACTGCATTCATGCAACATTATAGACCCATCCCAGATTTCTGTCTTTCGTGATCTGAGATGAATGTTTTTATCCAGTTATATTATCTACAGTGAAGACTATTTAAAGCTTTCATTTGGATGCCAGGCTCAGTTGCCTTTTGGGAAACTCGCTATTTGGAGGTGATGAAACTCTCCTTTTCCTGAAACGGAAGACATGAAAGAGACCCATCGCCTCATCGAGGCAGAAAGATTACCTGTGTTTTGCTCAAACAGAGATCATGAACTTGATGGAATATATACACACACCTATACACACACATATATATCATTTCAGTATCCAATCCTGAAGGGCATGCTTTTATTTTATTTTCCAAACTGTGAGGGACAAAGACGCAACCGCATTTCACTCCGCCTGTTTTGGAGTATCTCTGATAATAACAAATGTTTCCAATTATCAGGGAGCGCTTGCATGTGTGGTGTGTAATATCAGTAAATCCCGTTGGGTAGGATCCGAACTTTCCTGTGACGCTGGGGAAAGCCGGCCTTTAAACATTTACATCTGGTTTAAAAACAACACAAGCACACACTTCATTTGGCGCTGCCCTTGGGATTCAGCACTTCGGTAGCTGCCTGCAAAATCTGAATCCTTTTGCAAAGCAAAGAAGAATCGGACCGGACTCAAAGCCCAGACGGCCTTCTTGAACCGCTGTGCTGGATATTTTGGGGAGAAATTGCCTTGGGGTTCCTTCAGGGTAGAAAATTTGGGCACACCTTTCCTTCTGAAACAGATGAAGTAATGTCTCAGGTGAAGCAAAAGAAAAAGAGGACCACCTCTCGCTATGTTCATCTGAAGATGGTGAACTTGAGCCTCAGGGTGCATCTGCACAGTGGAAATAATGCAGTTTGGCACCACTTCCACTGCCATGGCTCAAAGCTGTGGAGTTAATTATTGGAATTGCATGAAGAATCAGCCCTATGGGCCTCACAACAAAGCCGGTTTTGGAGGCTCGGAGGAACCTGTTTTCATGTTGTTGACAATTGTGGCAATGGGTGCATCTACTCTGTGGGATGAATGCAGTTTGGCACCACTTGAACTATGGGATCGTGGGAGTTGTAGCTTGGCAAGGCAGCTTTGATTTGGGCAAGAAGCAGCAGCCTTCCAGCACATGGCTCCTATCAACCCCATGGCTCCTATCTACATCTACATTGTAGAATTAATGCCATGGCTGAACGCTATGTGTGGAATCCTTGGATGTGTAGCTTTGCCACATATTTTGCCACCAAACAAGAGATCCCATAGCACTGCAGTAATTAAAGTGGTGTTGCACTGTATTCATGCGCCTTTAGAGGGAAATGCTACCTCTCCTTAAATCTATACAAAACAGGGATAGTGCTGTACCATACTTAAATAATATAGCAGAGTGTAACACAAATATGTAAGAAGTAGAACTATTAAACAAAGTCAATAACATAGGTCAAAGTGACCGCCGGTGTAGTCCTGTGTGTAATATTAACTTAGTCCTGCTCCCAAGGAGATTTTTTTGCGTGTTGGGTCCACAATAATGCAGTCCAGAGAAGTTTTAAGCAAATGGACCTCCAGTCCTATATCAATGTTCCTCCCATAAATGACTGCCCTGATATTATGAGCATAGGTGTAGAAAATCACATCCGTGTGAGTAGAGAACTCAATTTACTGTAGTCAGTAATTCACTTGTTTTTAATCCGGGTTATATTCCAAAGTTAATATTGTAGTAGTACAAACACACAGTTCAGATTCAATAATCCAAATAGTGTTACTTCACATCCATAGTTCACTGTGTATAGTTGTGCATGTATATCCTTGTTTATAAATGGACGTATATTGGTAGTCCCTCCTGAATAATCCCAGTCCAGCCAACGGATCAGTGGTGTATCAAACATATCTTTCAGATT
>JARBWK010000010.1:66118000-66331205 GCA_030556195.1 Anolis apletophallus | reverse complement strand
ATTGCATCACAGCCTGCGTCATCTGGGCTGCTGAGCTTGTTCCAAAGGTGGGGGCTAAAGCTGGAGCTTGCTCTGAGATGTTCTTCTCCTTAAGGGGAAGATCTTCTTGTTCGCCGATAACACCGGAGGCTTTCTCCCTGCCTTTCTGTTCACAAAGCACCCTTTCTTTCTCATGATCTTTGGGCCTGCCCCCCAAACGCCCTCAGCTCATTTGGATGGACTGCGAAACAATAAGGACCCTATGTTTGGCCAGCCAATTCCCCTGGACGGCCAGCCAAACCTCTGTGCACAGATTTCTAAGTTCAAAAAGATTTCATATCTTGGGGTCTTCCTTCTACTGCCAACAGACAAAACCTGTCCCAGTTATCTAACACACATTGCAAAGGGGTCTCTTTCTTCTGCTTTGATCCTGCACTCCCCATCTCTCTCTGGCCTGATCAAAACCCTCTTCAGTGCTCTCCCCCACCCCAATGTGTTCCCTCAGTGTTAAGTGCTTGAAAGAAACTAATACTTGCCGATTCCTGAAGACCCCGGGACTCGCGTCTCGCCTCCCGCGTCACCACTCGGTTTGCGTCGGCTCTTGGCGAACGGACCTGACGTCGCCTCCGACTCTCTGGCGCTTGTGCCGGGTTTGCTAGCCCACAACGGCTGGGCACCTAGTTAGGTGTCCCCGGACTTTACAATTGCCGGCACTCAAGGGGCTTCTTCCAAGCTGCCCCCGGACTTCCTTCTGGTCTATGAGTTCACCGACAACTTTAGTTGCAGTCTCTCCCATGTCCACAGGCGTTGCGTGGGGCGAGTCAGGCAGCCGGTCAATGAAAAAAATCTGGAAAAAAGGGGGGCCCCATGCCGCAGCCCCTCCTGAATCGTCTCACCTTACTTGCCTGTGAGCGGGCGCTGTCCTCAATGGGGACCGTGTTTGTTTTTCCTCACCACAGACCCGTCTAAATACCTTTTAGATCACGTCGGGGTCACCAAATGAAGCAGCCAAATCAAGGAGTTATGGAACTCCGAGTATCAAGTTAACTTTATCAAGCTACCTGAACGTGCGGGTACAAGGATGAGGGAAAACTCACGACAACTGTGAAGTAGGTGAAAATCAAACAGGTTTATTTCTGGCACCAGCTGGTGGGCTTCTGCCAGCAGAACACGCTGCAATCAGGGGCAAAAGACCCCGTCACTCTCAATACAAAAACTTTTATACCCCAATAGAGGCATTTCAGTTAAGCCCACCCCTTCTTCATGGATCTTGTACAATCACAATTGGCTGGTGTTTACTGATGTTTACATGACATCTCATTAACCCAATAAACATTGCATTTCCATTTGCATCACATCTCAAAAGTCCCACCTATGCATGAGAACAATAGTCATCTATTTTGTTAGTCTTTCTCACAGTACAGCTATCAGCGCTATGACTCTGGTGTCCCTAGTTTGAAACATTTAGCTTCCAGGCTCCGTGCCAGCAACGGAGGGGGCTAAACTCTCCACTCATGCGCAGTTCTTTCCCTTTTAGCATTAAGGTTTTTCATAGCACAGCTTGTACTTGTTTCATCCATCTAAGCCTATGTTATCTCACATTAGGCACAGAGTGCTTCAAAAGCATTAATCATAGTGTTATTTTCACAGTGCAAGTGCTTGCCTGATTCTTGGCACAAGAACCCACTTTTCAAAGCTCTACACGTGTACAGCATCACTCTCTGACTGTACTCCTGCACGGAAAGTACCAAAACCCGCTTTAACAGTAGAAGATTAAGAAAAGAAAAAGATGTTGACTTCACATCTCTTATAATTGGGTACAATAACTTAGGAATTTTCTTCTTGATGAGGGATAGTTCTTAATTTACAGTCTAAGGCCTTTCAGGTTTATGTTAGTTTTCTCCTTAAGAAACTTGACGAAGGGCATCCAAGTTTCTTCATATAGATTTTGGAGTTATATCTGAGCCAACAGGTAAGTTTATCCATTTCTGCGATTTCAAGTACTTTTAAAATCCAGTCTTCTTCTCTTGGGGTTTCGGTGGATTTCCAGAGTTTGGCGTAGGTAATCCTGGCTGCAATAGTAAGATATGTTAGCAATTTATCATTTGCTTTGCTTTTCATTTGTCCCGTGATGTTAAGTAAATAAAGTTCTGGTTTTTCCCCCAATTGTTTTGGATAATTATTTGCACATTGTTGTGGATCATATTCCAAAAGGATTTGTGACTTTACACGTCCACCATTGGTGATAGAAGGTCCCCTTTCTTCTTGACATTTCCAACATGTGGCACAACTGTTCTTATTTATTTTTGGCTAGTTGGTGGGGTGTAATATACCACCTATACATCATCTTGTAGATGTTTTCTTTTAGACAGTATGCGTAGTTGTATTTCTGTTTTACCCTCCATACTTTTTCCAGTCCTCTCTTGAAATATTAAAACCCAAATTTGCAGACCATTTTTTCATGTAATCCTTATTGGGATCTTTCTCATGTTCTACTTCTAAAAGAAAATTATATATTTTGCTAACCACTTTTATTTCCGTATTTAACCAGATTTTCTCTCCCTTTTTAGAGGTTGCAACATCCAACCTATTTTTTTTATCTTCCTTATACCTTCTTACAATTTGGCTATATTGGAACCAATTCAAATTCCATTTAGTTAGTTCTTCTTGGCTTTTTAATAAGAAGGTCTGCCCTTCTTTTTTTAGTAGGTCTGCATATGTTGGCCAATTTTAGGCCTCCAATTCTTTTTATTTGAAAAGCCTCCAAAGGTGAGGTCCAAAGAGGTATCTTAGGATAAAGTATTTTTTTAAATTTAGTCCATACATTCAGGGAGGCTGACCTAATGATATGTTTTTTTTAAATTTGAGTCCTGTATTGTTTTGTTGTATATTAAATACCCATGCCACCCGAATTTGTTGCTTGCACCTTCCATATTTAGCATTTCTCTGTTTTTTAATGAAGCCCAGTTTCTCATTCCTTCTAGGCAGTTTGCCTCATAATACTTGATCAGGTTTGGAAGTCCAAACCCCCCCTGATCTGTCCTTTCCTGTAAGTGTTTCTGCTTTATCCTAGGTTTCTTGCCTAGCCAAATAAATTTGACTAAATCTGTTTGCCATTTCTTCAAAATTTGAGAGTTTTTAGAACAGGTAACATTTGAAAAAGAAAATTAATACGTGGGAAAGTCTTCATTAATAGTAGAGATCCTACCCAATAATGATAATTTAAAGTTTTTCCATTTCGTTAAATCATTTTTTATTTCTTTCCAAAGATTCTCATAATTGTTTTTTTATCAGCTGGCCATTGTTATTTGTTAAAATAATACCTAAATACTTAAATTTCTTAACTATCTCCATACCTGACTTGTTTTCAATCAGTTTTTGCTCATCTCCTCCTATAATTTTTGTTATGATTTTCGATTTTTTCTTATTTAGTTTAAAACCTGAAATTTCCCCAAATCTGTCTATTTTCTTCAGCCAGAGTTCTAGGTTTGTTAGTGGGTCTTCGACAACGCATACCAGGTCGTCTGCGAATGCGAAGACTTTGTGGTTGTCTTTCCCTATCTTCAGTCCTGTTAATTCCTTGTCGTTAGAAATGCTTTTAAGAAATAATTCCAAAACAAAATTAAATATTAGGGGTGACAAAGGGCACCCCTGTCTAGTCCTCTCTTGATTTCAAATGGGTCTGACTTTACACCATTTACGATCACATTGGCAAATTGTTGCTGGTAAATACCTTTAATTGCAGTTGAGAACTGTGCTCCCATGTCTAATTCCCTTAGTAGGATTTCAATAGTTTCCCAGTTCAGTCGGTCAAACGCCTTCTCCGCATCGAGGAAGGCAAAGGCGACTTTTTGTCAATTCTTTTATCAAGAAACTCTATCAAATTAATAATACTTCTAATGTTATTTTTCATGTGTCGTCTTGGCAGGAACCGGTTTGATTCCTGCCAATCCACTTATTTAAAAGACTTTGAACCTTGAGGCCAGTATATTAGTAAATAGTTTATAGTCCTGATTTAAGAGGGAGATGGGCCTGTAGTTTTCCACCCTTTCCGTGTCTTTCCCTTCTTTTGGGAAAATTATTATGTTTGCACCTCTCCATGTATTGGGAAGGTTTCCCGTTGTGAGTACGTTATTCATCACTCTTTTAAGTAGGGGTCAGTTCCTCTTTGAATTTTTTATAAAATTGGTCCGTAAGGCGGCCGGGCCTGGTGCCTTTCCAGTTTTTAGTTGTTTAATTGCCTGATCAATTTCTTTCTCTGTGATTGGATTATTTAATAGTTCTCTATCTTTATCTTCAATTTTGTCTAATTTTAGTGTGTTAATGTATATTTGAATGTCTTCATTGTTTTGTGGGCTGGCTTTATACAGATCCTTGTAGAAGTTTCTAAATTCCTCTAGTATTTCCCTATCCTGAGTAATTTCTTTTTCTCCTTTTTAAATTTTATTTACTATGTTGTTTTGTTTTTGTTTCCTGAATTGCAGTGCCAACCATTTTCCAGGTTTATTTGCATTTTCAAAAAAAAATTTGTTTTAGATATTTCATTTTTCTTTCTACTTGTTCCAGCGACAATAGGCTAATTTGTTTTTTAATTAATCGTATTTCATTTTCTACTTTTAAATTGTTTGGGACTCTTTTTAGATGCTTTTCAAGTCTTTCCAATTCTAGGTTTAGGGCCGACAGTTCAGCGTTCCTTTCTTTGTTAAGTTGGTGTCTCTGGGCAATGAAATTTCCCCGCATCACCGCTTTTCCTGCATCCCAGATGCTGGTAATATCTGTCTCAGATTGATCATTTATATCGAAATATTCTTTCTTTTTTTTAAATAGAAGTTTATTGAGTTTTCATAGCATAAAAACAGACAAACAACAAAGAGCCGTCTCAGATGAGACGGTTGTTCGAGAAGTTCGGAAGAACAAAGAGAGAGAGAAAGCAGAAAGTTAAAGAGGATAGTCAAGAAAGTAGAAAAAGATAGAGACAGCAGAGAGGAGAGAGCAAGAGCCCTTCCTTCCTGCTGAGTGCTCAAAGCAAAAGGGTAGAAAGTGGTGTAAGTAGCGTGATCGTGTTCGGAGGTCGAGGGGTTTGATTCCAGGCCCTCTTTCCCGTTCTAAATTTCTTGTTATTCTTTTGTGTCCTGCAAGGGTATAGGGGGGGGGAGAGTTCAATCATCTTGTCTCTATAACAAATTTAAGTCTACATTAAATTCCCTTTTACAATAGTTTCTTATTTTTGACCAGTCCAATGTCTCCTTCTCCTCTTTAGTCTCTTGGCGCAGTTTCTCACTTAGGGCCAGCATTTGGATGGCTCCCAGAGTTTGGAGAACCAAGCATCTTTCGTCGGGGTTCCATCCTTCCATTGCTGGGCAAAGGCCATTCTCGCTGCGGTGGTACAAAGTGTAAAGATTTTCCTGTCCTCTTTAGGAAAGCCATTGTCCTTTATTCCCAGCAGAAAGAGGTCCGGTTTTCTTTCGACCTTCCACCCCAATATTTTATTTATTTCTGCCTGGATCATTTTCCAGTACTTGATTGTTTTACCACAAGTCCACCATACATGGAAAAAGGTATCGCTAGAAAATGAGCATCTTCTGCATTTCGGGTTAAGATTCTTATATATCTTGGCTAGCTTGGCTGGGGTTAAGTGCCACTTATATATCATTTTTATCCAGTTTTCTTGATATGCATAGCTGGCCACACTACCCACGTTCTCTTTCCAAATTTTTGCCCATGTTTCTTTATTAATTTTATAACCTAAGTTTCTAGACCAGCTCTTCATATATTCCCTGTCCTGGTTATCTTCTGTTTCCCATTTTAATAACACCTTATAAATTTTTCCCACTATTTTCTGATTCTTACCCAGCATGATTTCCTCTAATTCGTTGCTGTCCTCCTCGAACCCCTTTTTATATCTGTTTTGAATTTCTCTTTTATTTGTAGGTACGGGAGCCAGCCCAACACTATCCCTTCTAGTTTCAATTGATCCATATTTTTAAGCACATATTTTTGCCCGTCCCACTCAATCAGTTCCTGTATTGAGCCCATCTTTACTTCCTAGTTCTCTGATCCTGAACGCCGCTATTGGGGACAACCATAATGGGGTCTTTGTGTATATTTTTTTCCAATACTTCATCCAGACTTTTAAAATCGCCTCCCTGGTATAGTGGTTCTTGAACCCCGCATCCACCTTAAGCTTGTCATATCCCATGTAGGCATGAAAACCAAACCTTAGGTCATATCCTTCCAGATTCAACATCCTATCCTCTTTTAGATTAACCCATTCCCTTGCCCAGGCGAGACAGTTGGCCTCGAAAATATATCTTTAGGTTGGGTACTCTCAGCCCCCTCTTTTTTACTATCTTGCATGGTCTTCATTTTTACTCTTGGTTTTCCTCCCCATAGATATTTTGACATGTCCCTAGTCCAAGTTTTAAATTGATCATCTTTTTTTTATTATTGGGATCGTGGAAGAGAGAAAATTGATTCTGGGGAGTATCATCATTTTAAGTGACGCTACTTTTCCCATCAAGGATAGGTTAAGTTTCTCCCATTTCCCCATATCCTTTTGAATTTCTTTCCATAATTTTATATAATTGTTTTTAAATAGCTGAGAGTTTTTTGATGTTAACTCGATTCCTAGATATTTTACTTTACTTACTATTTTGATTCCTGAGATCTCCTCCAGTTTCTGTTTCTCTTCTCCACTCATATTTTTGACTAACATTTGTGTTTTGTTCTTATTCATTTTAAGGCCAGCTATCTCGCCAAATTCTTCTATTCTTTTCAGCCATAATTGGATAGTTTCTATTGGGCTTTGTATAATTAGGGCTACATCGTCCGCAAAGGCTTTCACTTTTGTTTTTTCTTTTCCAATTTGCACCCCTTTAAGTCTGTCATCCTCCCTGATGGTGTTTAACAATATCTCCAACATGAGGACAAATAGCAAGGGGACAGCGGGCATCCCTGCCTCACTCCTTTTGAATCTCCAGCTTTTCAGTTTTCCCTTGATTAACTATTATTTTAGCTGTTTGTTTTTGGTATATGGCCCGGATTGTGTTCTCCATCTGAAAGCCCATGTCTAATTCTTTGAGGAGTACTTTGAGATAGTCCCAGGAGATTTTGTCGAACAGCTTTCTCAGCGTCCATAAACATTATGGCAGCCTCTTTATCTATATTTTTATCGAAGTATTCTATGACGTTGATTATATTTCTTATGTTGGTCTTTAAGTGCCTTCCTGGTATGAATCCATTCTGGTCCTCTTTTATCCATTGGTTTAGAAATTCCTTTAGTCTTTCTCCTATAATTGTTGTGAATATTTTATAGTCAAAATTAAGAAGCGCTATTGGTCTATAGTTCGCTGGGTTGTCTCTTTCCTTACCCTGTTTCCCTATCAGTGTTATATTAGCCTCCCTCAGGTCTCTGGCACTATACCTTTTGGAGAACATCATTAAATATTTTTTTCCAATATATCCTGGAGCTCATCTTGGAATTCCTTGTAATACTCAGCAGAGAACCCATCTGGGCCTGTTGCTTTGCCATTTTTCAGTTTCTTAATAGCTTTCTTAATTTCTTCTTTTGAGTTTTTTGTTTTTTTGAATTTGGGGTTCTGTTTTAAGTAGCCAATCATCTAATCTCCAGAAATATTGTTTCAATCCAAATTTTAGAGTAGTCTCAACTGGGGCATGGTCTGCAATCTGCCTGGTATGTATTTTTGCTTTAATACTATTATTTAGTATATTCTTTGATACCCAGATCATGTCAATTCTGGTCCACGTCTTTCTCCGTCCTGAGAAAACGTGAAATCTTTAACCTTTTTCATTTCGGGAGCGCCACATCTCTCAACTCGAAATTTTGCACACATTCAAAAACGCTTTTGGGAGTTTACTTGAGACAGTCTTTTTTTTGGGTTGTTGTAGTTTTATCAAGATTCCCGTCTACTATTCCATTGAAGTCGCCCATCATAATATGTCCTTCGCATTCTACATCCAACATTTTTTTCTTAACATTTCAAAAAAGTTCACCTTGGCTCCGTTAGGTGCATATATATTAGTAACCAAAATCTTTTTTCCTTTAACCCAAATCGAGGCTGCGACAACCCTGCCCTCATTATCTTTAAATTCTATCTTTGGATCTAACTCTGGACTTATGTAGAGGGCTACCCCCCCTTTGTTTTTTTTCAATAGTGGAGGAGAATAAAATTCCCATTGCTTTATTTTCAATTAGTCCTATTTTAGACGTTTTGATATGAGTTTCTTGGAGTGCGCAAATAGTCGCCTTTTGTTTTTTTAAATAAAAAAGGCTTGTTTTCTTTTCTCAGGTAAGTTCAATCCATTTATATTTAATGATAGACACTTTACCTCCATTGAAGTTACGATTCTTCATCCTCTCCCAAGCTCTCGCCCCCCTGGGAGCTAAGTTCACCATCTTCCTCCCTATCCTGGTCCAAATCCGATTCTCCTGTGTCAGCGCAAGCCTCCACACCTCTCTCCCCTGTATGTTTTCTTGACTCTTTCTCTCTTTCTTCTTTATTAGCCCTCCCTGGGTTTTTGTTAGAGGGATTTATGTTTCTTCCTTTTGGGGATTGTCTTGTAGAGTCTCTGGGTGACACTTGTCTGGAGTTATTTTTTGTTTTACTGAGGTGTTTCTTGAAGAAGTCTTCAGCTTTTCTTGTGAAGTTAGCCAAAATTTTTCGTTTTCCATGTAACTTGGAGGCCTTCTATTTTCTCCCATATAAATCGTATGTTTCTTTGTTTCAAGATGTCCATCAGCAAGTAGTATTTTTTTCTATTTTCTAGAATTGTCGTTGGGATTTCTCTGAGAATGATTATCTTCTTATCATTTATTTTGTATGGTGAATCATTTTGCTTTTTTAAGATGGTCAGAGAGATCTTATGCAGCTGACACTTAGCCAGCTGCGCTACATTCCCGGTCAATAGTCAATAATAAATAATTCAATTATTGGGTTTTTGTAGGGTTTTTGGGCTGTATGGCCATGTTCTAGAAGCATTCTCTCCTGACATTTCACCTACATCTATAGCAGGCATCCTCAGAGGTTGTGAGGTCTCCTTGAAACTAGGAAAATTGGGTTTAAAATTGGGTTGAATGAAAATTAATGTCTCCATCTTCGTTACTTGGGTTTGGATGGGAATATTTTAATAAACACAGAAATAATCCTTAGAATGTGCTCTTTAACTAACACTATTCACTTTTCCACATAATCACCAGACAATTGGATACATTTCTGCCAACAATGAACAAGTTTTCTGAAGCTGTCACTGAAGAAGTTGACACTGTGTTTCCACAACCAGCGTCTCACAGTTCTCTCAACGTCTTCATCAGAATCATAATGATGTCCCTGCAGATCTTTCATTATCGGGAACAGATGGTGTTAAATGTGGACTGTATGGAGAATGTCATATGGTGGTGAGATCCAGTTTCTAAAGTTCTTCTGTGTACCCATCGGGCACAGATCTTCCGATAGCTAAGTAAAGCAATAATGTGACCCACATGTTCTTGTGAAATGGCAAGTATGCTGGAAATTTCTGTCTGAGTGATACGACGATTGTCCTGAATCAATCTGTCAACCTTTTCCTCGTGAAACTCTGTGGTTGCTGTCACACAACATCCAACACTTTGTTTGTCACACCATTCAGGTGTTCCCATCTCAACATATTTAAACTTACTTTCCCAACTACGCACAGTACTAACATCAACATAATCACCATAAATTGCTTGCATTCTCTGATTAATCTTCTTTGGGGTGACACCTTCTGCTGTCAAGAATTCAATGACTGCACATTGCTTAAGTCGCATTGACCAACCGTCTGCACAGGGTTCCATACTTTCCACTTAAACAACACAACCGTTCAATGCTAAAGCTTCCCGCCAAAATGGAACTGTAGAGGAGAGTCTACTGAACAAGCCAGTACCTACCACATACCAGTACGAGACTTTTCTTCCATTGTCCATTTCTCAAACCTCCTGCGATGAAGCGGTAACCCGCGTTCAGGATTTTCACCCATCGTTAAGAGATCCTCTCTTTTAAAAGAATTTTTATTTTATTTTTTTAAAAAACATATATTATCAGGGAAAGAGGGGGAACAAAATGTGTATAGGATAATAGGAAAAGCTTAAAGAGAACAAAAAAAGGAGAAAAAAGAGGGGGGGGGGATAAAAAAATAAAAAAAAAAAATAAAAAGTGACTTCCATTCCAAGCTTGTGTCTTCTCTTTGTTCATGTCTTTCATTATTAGTCCCCCTAATTTCATTTCTTTAGTTTTTCTATTATTATCTTTTTGTAGGCAATCAAGAGGTCCCAATTTGTTCTTTTAATTGGTCTACCTTCATTTCTCTTTAGCAAAAAAGTTAATTTGTCCATATCTTTTATTTCCTTAAGCTTATTTAACCAGTCTTCTATATCAGGGACTTTTTCTTCTTTCCAAAGTTTTGCAAAGGAAATTCTCACTGCAGTTACCATATATGTAAATAATCTATCTGTATTCTCATCTAGACTGAGACCTGATTCCGTAATTCCTAATAGATAATATTCTGGCTTCTTCTTAAATTTAATATTCAATATTCTCTGTGATTCTTCAAGTATCTTTGTCCATAATTTAATAGCACTCTTGCAAGTCCACCACATGAAAAAGGGTCCCTTCCTGTTCACGACATTTCCAACATTTGTTTGATGTATTTTTATACAACAGTCCTAATTTCTTCGGTGTGATATACCACCTATGAAACATTTTTAACCAATTTTCTTTCAAGTCTGATGCATATGTGTATTTCAATTTTTTTATTCCAAATCTGTTCCCACTCCCTGAAGTGGATCAGTCTTTTCAAATTTTCTGCCCATTTAGTCATGCATTGTTTTACTTCTTCCATTTCTGTTGCCCAGTCTAATAGTTTGTTGTAGAATTTTGTTATTATTTTCCTCTTTATTTGCAGTATTTTATCCCATTTTCCTTCTTCTAGATCCTCTCTTGAATACAGAGATTAGCCTTTTGTTGGATAATGTCCCATGATTCCATGTGGGTGTGTCTAAATGGAGTCGCCACAAACCACAGGCGCCCTTGAAGGACAGCGGCTCCTTTAAGAGCCACCCGGCAGAAACCTTAACACAGGTCCAAGGGCTTTTGAGGAAAGACGGGTGTTTCCCAAAGTGTGTTATTTGGAGGGCAGTGATTGCCTTATGTAAACTGCCTTGAGTCGCCTTCGGGCTGAGAGGGGCGGTATAGAAATGTAGTAAATCTCTATATATAATAAAGCGGAAAGCGGAAAGTTTGTATGTACTGTATGTATGTTTGTTTGTATGTGGCAGCGTTCTGATTGGCTGCCACTTTCACAGGCCACAGCGACCAGCGCGGGTGATGGAGCTGAACCAAACTTGGCACACATAACCCCCCTGACCCCCTTTATGCCCTGGTGCGGTTTGGGGGAGATGGACCACGGATTATGGGATGTGTAGTACTTTAAATCCCTTTGGTTCCCACAGACCACTGCGCCCCCCCAACAAAAACTGATAAAGACCAAACTTGGCACACAGAGCCCCCATGGCCCACTCTACATCCTGCTGCAGTTTGAAGGAGGCTGGACCATGGATGATGGGACTTGAAGTACCAACACTCACTTCCCGAGACCGCTGTGAAGGGGTTAAAAGTAAAAAGTACCCCTCCCAAGAGGAGATGCTCCAAGTGCTCATATGTTAGCAATAATCTGCCCAGAGACAGCAGAACAAAGAAAGAGCCATACTAAGGGTTAATGTGAAGAATGTTGTTTGCTGATAAGAACGAGTATATATACCCTGTAACTGCGTAGCTCGGGGGGATAGCCATTTTGTTTCTTGACCTACAGTGGTCAAGGGCTATTCGCCCCAATACTGATCAGATTGAGATTAAAAGTCTTATTTGGATTCATCGGCCTTGGCTGAGTTCTTCCACCTTATGGGCTCTGCAACCAAGAACCCAAATTTCCGCTACAGCTGCGACCCTCATCCAATGACTGATCAAGACCAAACTTGGCACACAGAGCCCCCATGACCCACTCTACATCCTGCTGCAGTTTGCAGGACGGCAGACCATGGATGATGGGACTTGAAGTACATTCACTCATTTCCCGAGACCGCTGCAACTCTCATCCAATGACTGATCAAGACCAAAGTTGGCACATAGAGCCCCCATGACCCACTCTACATTCTGCTGCAGTTTGCAGGAGGGTGGACCATGGATGATGGGACTTGAACTACTTCTACTCATTTCCTGGGACCACTGCTCCACTCATCCAATGACGAATCAAGGCCAAACTTGGCACACATAACCCCCCTGACCCCCTTTATGTCCTGGTGCGGTTTGAGAGACATGACCCACGGATTATGGGATTTGTAGTACTTTCAAACACTTTGGTTCCCACAGACCACTGAGGCCACCAAAAAGGACCAATACAGACCACACTTGGAACAACACAGCCCCCATGACCCACTCTATGTCCTGATGCAGTTCGGAGGAGGGTGGCCCATGGATGATGGGACTTGAAGTACCTCTACTCACTTCCCAAGTGTAGCAACCCAGTTCTCATTCGTGCCGGGGGGGCAGGGGGCTGCCCCGGGAGTCCCACTTGCTTTAGAATCCCACTTGCTCTCTCTCCCTCCTATGAAGCAGTAATAGACCTTCCATGGAGAGATCTCTTCCCAGCCCAGCACCAATATTGACTCAGTCCGTCCTCCTCTTTGCAGGCTCAACCATTCATTGGGATTCTGGCTGACTGCTGAGATGGAGGGACACATCTTTCTTCTATCTATAGATCCTGCTTGAGGCTTTCTGGTGCTGAGCCAAATTCTGGGAAATGTAGTTCAGGGGAGGGCCTTTGGCATTCTCTGTCAAAAGCTCCTCGCCTTCCCAAACAACATTTCCCAGGATGCTGTGCTCTCTCGGCCTCTTTCCCAGCGAACTCTGCTGCTTTCTCCTTGCTGCTCCCTCTCCTCATGGAGAGAGAGAGAGAGAGGCCATTTGTTGAAAGAGGAAAGGCAGCCTTTTTGGCTTGGCTTGGCTTCCTTGTGCTGAACATGAAACTGACTTGGGGAGGCTCCCCAGGTTTCCAAAATGCGAATGGTAAGGCTCAATTTTTACGTTTTTGGCATTGCATTGGATATTGCGTTGTAAGTATGACATTAACTAATTGGATCCGACTTATGAGGACTAACAAAAAATTGCACAGCCCTAGTAGCTATTCAACCCTAATAGAATCCTAGAATCTTCGAGTTGGAAGAGACCTCGTGGGCCACCCAGTCCAACCCCATTCTGCCAGGAAGCAGGGAAATCACATTCAAACCCTCCTTGGAAAAACAGTGAATGAAAGTGTTGCCTTCCTTTCTCAGTTAAGAAATCACCCTCATACTAATCTGGCCTTCTGTCTCATCCAGATAAAGTAGAATGAAATGTAGTTATGGGGGCGAAATGAGGACATTCGGCCCAATCAAGAGGATCCCCCATTCCAAATGAAGTGTCTCTACATTCCTAGCATGGCAACAAGCTCACCAACCAGGATGCAGGGGTACAACTACACTGCTGAATTAATGCAGTTTGAAAGCACTTCAAGTGGTGTGGCTCCAAACTGTGGGATCCTGGGAATTGTAGTCTGGCAGGGAAGGCTCAAGACTCAGTAACCTCAAACGATTCCATAGTGTCGTTGAGCCATGGCAGCTCAAGCGGTGCCAGACTGCATTCATGCAACATTATAGACCCATCCCAGATTTCTGTCTTTCGTGATCTGGGATGAATGTTTTTATCCAGTTATATTATCTACAGTGAAGACTATTTAAAGCTTTCATTTGGATGCCAGGCTCAGTTGCCTTTTGGGAAACTCGCTATTTGGAGGTGATGAAACTCTCCTTTTCCTGAAACGGAAGACATGAAAGAGACCCATCGCCTCATCGAGGCAGAAAGATTACCTGTGTTTTGCTCAAACAGAGATCATGAACTTGATGGAATATATACACACACCTATACATATACATATATATCATTTCAGTATCCAATCCTGAAGGGCATGCATTTATTTTATTTTCCAAACTGTGAGGGACAAAGACGCAACCGCATTTCACTCCGCCTGTTTTGGAGTATCTCCGATAATAACAAATGTTTCCAATTATCAGGGAGCGCTTGCATGTGTGGTGTGTAATATCAGTAAATCCCGTTGGGTAGGCTCCGAACTTTCCTGTGACGCTGGGGAAAGCCGGCCTTTAAACATTTACATCTGGTTTAAAAACAACACAAGCACACACTTCATTTGGCGCTGCCCTTGGGATTCAGCACTTCGGTAGCTGCCTGCAAAATCTGAATCCTTTTGCAAAGCAAAGAAGAATCGGACCGGACTCAAAGCCCAGACGGCCTTCTTGAACCGCTGTGCTGGATATTTTGGGGAGAAATTGCCTTGGGGTTCCTTCAGGGTAGAAAATTTGGGCACACCTTTCCTTCTGAAACAGATGAAGCAATGTCTCAGGTGAAGCAAAGAGAAAAGAGACCCACCTCTCACTATGTTCATCTGAAGATGGTGAACTTGAGCCTCAGGGTGCATCTGCACAGTGGAAATAATGCAGTTTGGCACCACTTCCACAGCCATGGCTCAAAGCTGTGGAGTTAATTATTGGAATTGCATGAAGAATCAGCCCTATGGGCCTCACAACAAAGCCGGGTTTGGAGGCTCGGAGGAACATGTGTTCATGTGGTTGACAAGTGTGGCAATGGGTGCATCTACTCTGTGGGATGCAGTTTGGCACCACTTGAACTATGGGATCGTGGGAGTTGTAGTTTGGCAAGGCAGCTTTGATTTGGGCAAGAAGCAGCAGCTTTCCAGCACATGGCTCCTATCAACCCCATGGCTCCTATCTACATCTACATTGTATAATTAATGCCATGGCTGAACGCTATGTGTGGAATCCTTGGATGTGTAGCTTTGCCACATATTTTGCCACCAAACAAGAGATCCCATAGCACTGCAGTAATTAAAGTGGTGTTGCATTGTATTCATGCGCCTTTAGAGGGAAATGCTACCTCTCCTTAAATCTATACAAAAACGGGGATAGTGCTGTACAATACTTAAATAATATAGCAGAGTGTAACACAAATATGTAAGAAGTAGAACTATTAAACAATGTCAATAACATAGGTCAAAGTGACCTCCGGTGTAGTCCTGTGTGTAATATTAACTTAGTCCTGCCCTGCCAATTCTCAAAGTCTATGCCGCCAAGGTTTTGCCTCTCTTGTTGTATGGCACAGAAATTTGGGGCCTGACTGATGTCACCCCTATTGAGCGCACCCAGACTAACCCTTTTAGGCAGATTCTGGGGGTGAATAAACGTACCCCTGCAGTGGCAGTCAGGTCCGAATTAGGCAGACACCAAATCTCAGGCCTAGCAAAAATCAGAGCCATTAACTACTGGTGCAAGGTAAACAATCTAGAAGACGCGAGACTGCCCAAGTTGTGCCTGATGGAGCAATTCAGAGTCCCCTCTCAGAAAACATGGGGGGGGCTCCATAATGACATATCTCAACCTACAGGGGCTCCAGATGGATCCGTCGAACATCAGAGTGATTTCAATGATGAACCGGGTGAAGCAGAGGGTACTCGATATATGTGCCCAAGATGACCTAGCCCATTTGGCTAGGGTTAAATCCATGCACTGGTTAGCCCAACAACCCAACTACTTTGACACTGCCCCGTATCTGGCTCGCCCGCTCCTTCCTCACCTTAGGATTGCCCTAACTAGAGCTAGGTTCGAGCAATTTGAGTCTATGGTGAGGGTCGGCAGATTTGCTGCCATACCCTATAGGGACAGAGTCTGTGTCTGCGGCCTACCAGAAGTCGAGGATCTAGCCCACATTCTGCTGATCTGTCCCATATATGCAGAGGAGAGGGAGAAATACCTTAGCTATTTACTATCCAAAAGGACATTTTGGCCCTCTACCTTTAAAATTAACTTCCTCCTCTCGGACTCAAACCTTCAAACAGTGTATAAGGTAGCTGCTTACTTATTTAGAGCATACAAAAAGAGACAGCGGTATATGGAGTCTATTGGAGTCAACTGTGCGGGGGATGAGTTCCAGTAGGCGGCACGGAACAGCCCGTGGTACAGCGGTAATAAGCGTCACATTAACAGATCACCGGGCCTCTTAAGTATCCTATGCTAATAGTTCCCCTTCCTATGTGTTGACGCTAGACAATTGCAATAAGTTTAGCTTTTAATCTGTTACATTGTATTTGCCTTGTACATTAGGTACTGATTTTATCTTTTATCCTGTATACTACTACTGCTGTTGGAGCTTTTATTTGAAATGACCTGACGGTTACTCAATAAACGTGACTGACTGAACTTAGTCCTGCTCCCAAGGAGATTTCGTTGCGCGTTGGGTCCACAATAATGCAGTCCAGAGAAGTTTTAAGCAAATGGACCTCCAGTCCTATATCAGTGTTCCTCCCATAAATGACTGCCCTGATATTATGAGCATAGGTGTAGAAAATCACCTCCGTGTGAGTAGAGAACTCAATTCACTGTAGTCAGTAATTCACTTGCTTTTAATCCGGGTTATATTCCAAAGTTAATATCGTAGTAGTACAAACACATAGTTCAGATTCAATAATCCAAATAGTGTTACTTCACATCCATAGTTCACTGTGTATAGTTGTGCACGTATATCCTTGTTTATAAATCGACGTATATTGGTAGTCCCTCCTGAATAATCCCAGTCCAGCCAACGGATCAGTGGTGTATCAAACAGATCTTTCAGTTTCGTCTCATTAGAGACTTTATCAAGGCTGCATATATATTGAGGGTCCCCAGTAACAACCAACAAAGCCGTGAGTGTAATCATCTCCTTGGGAGCAGGACTAAGTTAATATTACACACAGGAATACACCGGAGGTCACTTTGACCTATGTTATTGACATTGTTTAATAGTGCCACCTCTTCTTAAGTGTCAAGGTGTGCCCTTTGCTTGCAAATGGTGTTGTGTACAATCTCTGGAATCAGAAGGTGGGGTTGGAAAGGGCTTTGAGGAGGTGGCTCCATCTATGAGGCTTCCTTTCTGGCTCCATTGCCTTCCATGAAAAAACACGGGGAAGCCTGCTCACTCAACAACATGGGAAAAAAGAGGGTCTACCAAAGAGAGTATCTAACCTGGTATAGGGAAACTGTGTAGACCATACACACAAGAAGCAATAAACAATGAATGAAACTGTAGATGGCTGGTTACACCTCTATATGTAATGTTATATGGTTAATATTTGACAATGTACAACAATGTCAATGTACAGGAAATAACATGAAATAAACACAATATCTGGTTGCCTGTAATATACTATATCTGGTTAGCAGGGTGACCCGATTTGAACCCTGCCACCAGCAACGCTTCCTTTTCTGTCCATTGATGAATGGCTGGGCTCCATCCAAGGTGCTTCTGGGTGGCCTCTCCTTCCAAATAAGGCTGCCGCTCTTTTCCAGCAAGAATGACCCACCTCTGTTCAGCAACACGGCGCCAACATGCCAAGGCTATGCATTCATCCCAAACAGAGCCTTATTGATATCCAAATGTGAGACCAGGAACAGAGATGGTGGGAAATGTGGGGTCATTCAAGCCAATTGAGGGAGGGCGAAAGCCTGCATTGCTGCTCATGCTGCAGTGATCTAAGTGGCCATCCTTTCCCAGTGATTCCAGTTATGGAAGGTCCATTGCCATTAAAAATTGGGATGAATTGAGGGTGAGGTTGACCATTTTGCAGATTGTTGCTCCCATTGAGCCTGACATAGATAGATCTCATAGCTATACCACATCGTCAAGAGGTATCTCTGGCATTGACTTATCCAGCAATGGGTGAATAATGTTTTCTGTTTGTGCCAGAGGGTGAAGGGAACAAGATTCTGGGCTGATGATTGAGTTTGGCCAATCTGGCCCTATTGGTTGAGAAGACATGAAGACACCTCCCCTAGCAACTTCAGGGTCAAGCCAGTCACTTCAAGGATACCTTCCATCCATCTTGCCCTTGGTCGGCCCCTCTTCCTTTCTCCTTCCTTTTCCCCAGCATCGTCTTCTCTAACCTTTCCTGTCTTCTCATGATGTGGCCAAAGTACCTCATCTTTGCCTCTAATATCCTTCCCTCCAATGAGCAGCTGGGCTTTATTTCCTGGAGTATGGACTGGTTGGATCTTCTCGCGGTTCAAGGCACTCTCAGAACTTTCCTCCAACATCAGTTGAAAAGCATCAATCTTCCTTTGCTCAGCCTTCCCTTCTCACGCCCATAGGTGACTACGGGGAATACCATTGCTTTGACTATGCGGATCTTTGTTGCCAGTGTGATGTCTCTACTCTTCACTATTTTATCGAGATTGGACATTGCTCTCCTCCCAAGAAGATGCTTACTTCTTCTGATTTCCCGGCTGCAAGTCTGCGTATGCAGTAATCTTTGCACCTATTTATTAAAAACTTTAATACCCCGTCCTTCTCACCTCCGAAGAGGGACTCAGACCGGCAAACAGCAAGTATTCAATGCTAACACTTAAAATCTGAAAACATCGTAAGTTTACAATAAATTTTATAATAAAATACAATACAATAAATACATTTAAAAAGCCTTTCACCAAAGTAAAATCAAGTCCAACTTCATCCATATATTCGGTCTGTATCAAGTGGTTGGCGACTTTAGTCTTTTCGCGATCTCCTCCTTCATTCTGCGAAGGCTTCATTGCACAGCCACGTTTTCACCCGCTTCCTAAAAGTCAGGAGGGAGGGGGCGGATCTAATTTCATTTGGGAGGGAATTCCACAGCTGGGGGGCCACCACAGAAAAGGCCCTGTCCCTCATCCCCACCAGACGCACCTGCGGAGGGGGTGGGACTGAGAGCAGGGCCTCTCCAGACGATCTTCGCACTCTTGACGGTTCATAGGGAAGAATATGTTCGGACAGGTAAACTGGGCCGGAAATAAAAAGCCTGTCTCTGCCTCCACGTTTCCTCCCTCTATTTGGGAACCCAAAGAGAATATACTAAATTTAAAAGAATTAATTAAAAAAGCCAAAAGCCTCACAATCATTCATAAGGCAATAATAATGGCATCAACAATAGTTCAGAGATGGTGGTGGTGGTGATGGCACGTGACCAGTCCTGGGGGAGGGGGTGGGGCTGAACGAGGGAAGGGGCGCAGCCTTCCTAAGGGCCGCGAGGATTCCTCCGGCCACGTGACAAGTGACGGGCGCGCTCGGCCCTTTTCGTCCCCACCCCCCTCCCTTCGCGCGTGACGTAGGCTCGCTCACCGCCTCGAGAGAAAGGAGGGAGGAAGCCTGCGCGCGCAGGCGTCGCCTCATCCTTTGCTCCCAACCCGACGGGAGGATGTGACGTCGCCGGGCCCGCTAGGTTGCTGCGCAGTTCTCCAGAGCAGAGAGGAGGAAGGTGTCAGGTTGTCGGCGAGGCTGAGCGCGGAGGCGGCTCGTTCTCGTGGTGGTCGCGGCAGCGCCTTCCTCCCCCCCTTCCCCCTCCTCCCACCGCGGGCCCCCGAGAGCCAGAGCGCCACAGCCGGGCCAGGGTCGCCGCCCTCGCCGCGACGACGACCAGCCGCAGTTGGGTAAGGGACGAAAGGAGGGAGGGCCTCTCTCTGCGCCAGGAGACATGCCAGGACAAGGATGCCAGGCCCAGCCAAGGCCTTGTTTCCCGGGCTCTGCCGTTTGGCGTCCCCGCCCCCCTCTTTTGGGGGGAGACCCCTTGCATTATTAGTAAGTAACTGAGGTATTCTTCTTAAGGCTGCATTCCTTCACCTGGGAGCCCTCAATATTAGTTTGTTTCCCAATGAATAACTCTTAACGGAGGTATGCTTATCAAGGCTGCAAGCCTATGTTCCTTGATCCAGAAGTCACAAATGAATGTTTCTCTTGTTATTAATAAATCTCTGCTGAATTAGTTATACTTATGATTATTTATCATTAATCAGTAAATACATATAATAAATCAAGGTAACGTGTTACTGGACATTGTTTCTGTAGCAAAAAATACCTTGGTATCTTGTTAAATTAGTTATACTTACGATTAACTATTGTTAATCAGTAAATACATATAATAAATCAAGGTAACGTGTTACTGGACATTGTTTCTGTAGCAAAAAATACCTTGGTATCTTGTTAAATTAGTTATACTTACGATTAACTATTGTTAATCAGTAAATACATATAATAAATTAAGTTAATGTGTTACTGGACATTGTTTCTGTAGCAAAAAATACCTTGCTATCTTGTTAAATTAGTTATACTTACGATTAACTATTGTTAATCAGTAAATACATATAATAAATTAAGTTAATGTGTTACTGGACATTGTTTCTGTAGCAGAAAATACCTTGGTATCTTGTTAAATTAGTTATACTTACGATTAATTATTGTTAATCAGTAAATACATATAATAAATTAAGTTAACGTGTTACTGGACATTGTTTCTGTAGCAAAAAATACCTTGGTATGTTGTTAAATTAGTTATACTTACGATTATTTATTATTAATCAGTAAATACATACAATAAATCAAGTTAATGTGTTACTGGACATTGTTTCTGTAGCAAAAAATACCTTGCTATCTTGTTAAATTAGTTATATTTACGATTATTATGAATCAGTGCATACATATTATAAATTAAGTTGATGTGTTACTGGACATTGTTTCTGTAGCAAAAAATACTGTGGGCCCTTGGTATCTTGTTAAATTAGTTATACTTACGATTATTTATTATTAATCAGTGCATACATATAATAAATATACCTCGGTTAAAATTAAATTAATGCGTTCCTTGACATTGTTTCTGTAGCAAAATTTCAGTGGTCTCTTGGTGTCTTTGTGGGTTTTGTTTCCAGGCCTCCTCATAAATACCAAAAATGTGTGGATGCTCAAGTCCTGTTATATACAATGGTGTTCTTTATATAAAAGCAAGGTCAAGAGGAAACTGAATATTTTCAAGCCATAGGTGGTGGTTGAATCCTGCCGGTTGTTAGGAATTGTGGGAGTTGAAGTCCAAAACAACTGGAGGGCCCAAGTGTGCCCATGCCTGGGGTAGACAAACCCTAGGTGACCCTGTTCCTTCTAACGTAGCATAACTCATGAACTGCAGCGCAAGTTAATTCAGGATCCCCGCTTGGTGGACTCTCCTGCCTTTTTAAAGAGCTGCGTGAGAAGCAGAAATTAAGCTGATGAAAGGATTCCGGCTGCAGGGCCATCGGGTATATGCTAGTCTAGACACAAGAGGCCCTGATGACAGATAAACCTGAGTTGACCATCATGGAACTGCTGGGATGTTTTGTTCTGAATGATGGAGTTACTATTGTTGGTAGTTCAATAATCGTAGTGCAATAATAGATACGGAATATGCGCAATGACTACTGGAATGGCCTCGGATTAGGATTGTGGATGGTGTGGTTTTTAATAGTGAATGTAATGTTTTTAAATGTCTTAATGTTAATTAATTTTAATTTTTATGTTGTTTTAAGGCATTGAATAGTTAGTTGCCTATATATAAAGCTGCTTTGAATCCCCTTTGGGGTTGAGAAAGGTGGGGGTATAAATAGTATAAATAATAAATTAATAAAATACTTTGCTACTGTGGGGAGGATAAAATTCTCATATATACATGCTGGAAGAAAGGCATATATAAGTCAAATAAAATACATTTGTTGGACAGCCACATATGGGATTGACATCAAATATGAGCAGAATATGATGGGAAGGGAAGGCCTTTCTCCATACTTGTCTTCTGCAACAAACCTTAACGGTACCAGATCCTTTCAGATCTTGGAAGCGAAGCAAGGTCAGGCCTAGTTAGTATTTGCAGTGTATATCAGGTGCTGTAGGAGACTATATTTCAGAGGAAGGAAACTGCAAAGAAAAAAACAAAAACACAACAACACAAACTTCTGAGTATTCCCTGCTTAAGATAACACTGTGAAATGCATGGTTTCACCGTAAGGTGACTTCAAGGCACATACACAACCAGAGTAACAGGGAATGGGGTGGTTTAACGCTAAGAATCATTGCTGGGTGTAAGAAGTTAGCTGCTGTTTCCGGTTCTTACTGGAAAACCCAAGTGAATTGTGACAGCTGGTACCTCTGTTGAAAATATGACTTGTTTCTTTTGGATGAAATCATCATCCCTTCTCAGGGTATGTGGAAGTGCAGAGTATTGTTTGCTTTTCACTGTAGAGTCACTAAGACTCTAGTTTTACTGTCTGGCTCAATGCTGTGGAAGTTTAGCAATATCTTGTTGCCTATTGAGCTATGTTAGTTAAAGTAGTATCAGCCTTTATCAGTTCTACATTGTAGATGCACCCAAAGCTAGTTTAGAATTCATGACAGTAAAAAGTAAAACTGTTTTGCGATTCATGGGGTTACCATAAGTTGAAGGCACATAAGGACATAAAAGAAAGTGAGTACTCTTTGGGATGGGAGATGGGGGTGGTGTTATTTGGGATGTAGTATGACCCAGAAAAAAATTCAGAAAGGGAAGGAATGATAATTTTTAGTTTCTTCTCCAAGGATTTTCTTTAGTGAAAAAATTGGGTTGTGAAACATTTTATTTTAGACTGGAGAATAAAATGTTTAAGACAAGTTATTCATATGCTCCTGGAATTCTGCCAAGTGCATCCCTACTGCAACTTGGTGGTAACGCCTTTGCATAACACAACCTTTGATTCCCTTTGCTGCTTCTAGTTTTTTATAACTTGATTTCATGAGAAAATCAAATTATAAAAATATTTAAAATACATGTTCTATTGCTAGAGTACGAAAGTGACTTTCAGATTTGTCAAAAGTGCTATTTGTTGAAAGGGTTTTGTTGGGATAATTTTGCCTGTTCTTTCCACTGAAAAATAGCTATAGCACTATTCATTGGCTTTCTTCCATCTAATTACCAATCAGGGCTGGACTTGCTTAGCTTCAAGAATCAGATAGAATTTGGTGCCTTTATGACAGGGGCTCTCAAACTGCTTCCCCAGATGTTTTGGACTTAAGCTCCCATAATTTCTAATAGTTGTTTAGATGGCTGGGATTTCTGGGAACTGAAGTACAAAACACCCAGAGGAGTACAGTTTGAGAAACACTGCTTTATGATATTTACTGTATGTATTCATTTATAGTCAACCTCATGTATAAATCAAGAGCCGTTTTTGGTGTCAAAACTATGGAGTTTGATGTGGCTCATGTATTAGTTGGGAGTTATTACACAGAGAGGGGGAAACTGCCACCATTTCCCTGGCTAGGCATTCATAAAGGCCAGTAGTGCTTCTCAGAGAGAGTAGAGGGGTCCAGTGCTTTTTTAGCGTATCCCTAGATGGACTAAATTGTTGGCTTTCACCACTCCACTTAGAGCAGGGGATGGTTCCTTTCCAAATAAGAGTTAAGGTACCGTGTCACATTGACTGGTAGATAAGTTATAGACTTACCAGTACATATGAGTAAATTAGGATAGGTGGGGTTTGTTGACATACACAGATTTAATTGAAAATTATTCCTTTTTTTGTACTTCTTGGATCTTTTTTATTATTGATTAGATTAGATGTAAGTTATTTGTAGCATGTCACAATTTCATATACACAACAATATATTATTACTTTGTACGTCATATACATTCTGTTGATTACATTTTATATTTTACAGTTCTATACATCTATTACTATACCTATCCAGTTCCCCCTCCCTCTTCCACCCCCTTCCTCTGGGAACAGATGTAACTCTACTCATTGGTTTATTTGTTCAAACATGATGGGGTTTTTTTTGTAATGTGGGCCAATTGATGTGGAGTTCAATGCCATTTTGTCAATATTTTACGTTGCGTTTCCTTAATCCTTAAGTATTTTATTTCTACGGTTAGGTGGATCTGTAAATGGTTAAGCGAACGAACCCAGAGGGTGCTCACCAATGCTTCCTCTTAATCCTGGAAATAAGTGACAAGCGGAGTGCCACAGGGTTCCGTCCTGGGCCCGGTCCTGTTCAACATCTTTATTAATGACTTAGATGAAGGGTTAGAAGGCATGATCATCAAGTCTGCAGACCACACCAAATTGGAAGGGATAACCAATACTCCAGAAGACAGGAGCAGAATTCAAAACTATCTTAACAAATTAGAGAGATGGGCCAAAACTAACAAAATGAAGTTCAGCAGTGACAAATGCAATATACTGCACTTAGGCAGAAAAAATGTAATGCAAAGGTACAGAAAGGGGGATGCATGGCTCGAGAGCAGTACGTGTGAAAAAGATCTTGGAATCCTCGTGGACAACAAGTTAAACATGAGCCAACAATGTGATGTGGCAGCAAAAAAAGCCAATGGGATTTTGGCCTGCATCAATAGGAGTATAGTGTCTAGATCCAGGGAACTCATCCTACTCCTGTATTCTGCCTTGGTCAGAACACATCTGTGGGCACCACAATTGAAGGGAGATGCTGACAAGCTGGAATGTGTCCAGAGAAGACATGATAGCCATGTATAAGTATGTGAGAGGAAGTCATAGGGAGGAGGGAGCAATCTTGTTTTCTGCTGCCCTGGAGACTAGGATGCGGAAGAATGGCTTCAAACTACAAGAAAGGAGATTCCATCTGAACATTAGGAAGAACTTCCTGACTGTGAGAGCTGTGGAACTCTCTGCCCCAGAGTGTGGTGGAGATTCCTTTTTTGAAGGCTTTTAAGCAGAGGCTAGATGGCAGTCTATCGGGGGTGATTTGAATGCAATTTTCCTGCTTCTTGGCAGGGGGTTGGACTGGATGGGCCATTAAGTCTCTTCTAACTCTATGATTTGAATGGCAAATGACAAGAGCTTAATATGTCCCAAAAGAAACTTACCCAAGGGCCATATCAAAATCCATAATTTTGACTCCATAATCTGCCCTTGATTTATACATGGGGCAGATTTATGAATTTGTTTATACAGTAGTGTCCACTGGATTATACAGTATCTGTTTAAAACTTCATGGGGACTCCTGTGGTGTAGTATGTTATCAGGATGAGAAGCTAATGAATGAAAGTCATCTTACAACAGCTTTCTCCATCCTGGTACCCCCAGGATGTGTTGGGCTGCATCTCTAGCTTTTATGACTATGTTGCCAATGCATTACTGGACTTCTAGCACAGCACATTTGGAAGATACCAGCTTGGGGAAAGATGTATTACATTGCACCAGTGTGCATTTCTGTGAAATTTATTTCATGCTCATATATATTTGAATACTGTGCTTAGAGCTTTGCAGAGCTGAAGATATAGAGGAATATTTTCTATGTTGTTCTGGTATTGCTTTGAAATACATCAATGACGCATCTCCTTTTCAATATCTTCTAGCATTTTCGATGGCACTGGTGAAAAGTGGATGGCTGCTTCGGCAAAGTGAGTAATGGATTTGGTCGGCTCTTTTCTCTCTCTCTCTGGGGACCAAACTATATTACCTGTGTTTTCTTTCCTAATGAGGTGAAGCCATGTGGGTTGGTGTCAGGAAAACACCGCTGTGTCAAGACGTGTGCTTTTAAGATTGTGATGATTTTAAAAGAAAGAAACAACATAATGTTTGGAGCCACAAAGAAATGATAAACTGTCTGTCTTCACCAGTGGTGTGAAACAAATGATAGGAGTTTGGAAGTTGGACCCTTCTGTATGCTCATATTAATGCACAGCCATGTTTGAAATCCTGATATGGACTCCTCTCTTCCTCCTATTGCTGAATAAAAAGGGAGGAAACTGGAAAACCTTGGTGAGTGCAAACTCAGTCAGGAGGGCAAATTCAGTACTTGCAGAGTCAGTGCACTAAAAGAGCTTGGTTTGATAAGGTTCTGCACCACAATCTATGCTACTAATCCTGAAATAGCTCTTGTCTGCCGGGGGGGACGGGGACAATAGGGATGGTGGGACGACAATTACTACCATCTCTTCCTATTTAATTATATTCCACTTGTTCCCCGTCTATGGAACGCTCTTCCAAGCGACATACGATCAACACCATCCCTCCTGGCATTCAGGAAAAAAGTGAAATCTTGGCTGTGGGACCTAGTGTTTGCACATTAGCACAATACAGCACTTTGGACTGGATTTGTAACAGCAAATTGATGGATATGGCTCAATGTTCCTGTTATGGATGAAATACTGTTTTTAACTTAAGAGAATGTGTATGATGAGTTAATGTTAATTGCATTTTAATGTGTTTTTATGCTGTATGTTTTTGGTTTTATATTGTATATATTATGTTGGCATCGAATTGTGCCTTTTGTTAGGCCGTTCTGAGTCCCCCCTCGGGGGTAGAGAAGAGCGGGGTAGAAATGTTGGAAATAATAAATAATAAATTGTTCTCTTTTAAAAGAGACTCGGAGTCTAACATTACTTAATACAGTGTACAATTTAAAACCTAAAACACATAAACACGAAAATTGAATTAAACATAGGACTGTTAAAAAAATAGTTACAACCTTTGTAACCATTTATAATCTCTTACAATTCCTATTAAAATACATAGAGCAGGTCTGCACAACGCGTGGCCCTCCACGTATTTTGGACGGATTTCAGCTCCCAGAGTTCCTGACCATTGAACAAGCTAGCTATGGCTTCTGGGAGTTAGAATCCTAAACAATTGGAAGTCCACATGTTTTGTGGGCCTGACATGGAATATGAATTCCGTATTGGGAGGGGATGCATTCCTGAACTTACCATAGAACAGCAAACCATGGATAATGACAAATGCTATTTAAATTAATGATTTGTGCTGGAAGTTATCATAGAGTTGTCTTGAAGGACCTAGAAAATTCCTGCAAAGGGTATATTTTGTCAGATGTGGGTAAGTGAAACTGGTCCTGTGAGTTCAGGGGTTGTGCTGACTTCTTGTGAACAGAACCCATGTTGATTCCACTTGAACTGTCATAGGTCTATCCTATGGGATCTGGGGATTTGCACTCTCTGGAAGGGATTTTTTGATTTCTCAGCCAGTGTGCTCTAGTTCCTCCTAAACTAAATTCCAGGGATCTATAAGAGGCAAAATTGATTTATAATGCTATAACTGCAAAGTGGAAAAGGCATCAGGAGGCCTTTCTTGATATTCAGATGCATTTCTAAGCACATAAAAAGGTTGCAGTGTGCTGGATCAGAGTAAATGCTTATCTAATTCAACCCATTCGATTCCCTTAATAGCTGTTCAGATGTGGGTGGGAATAAACCTATATAAGGACGTGAATACAGTATCAACTTCTGGCTTGTATTCCCTAGTAACTGGCAGTGAGAGGCGTACTGCTTTGGTTTTGGAAGGCATATGTAGGCATCATGACTAGTAGCCATTTATATCTGTATCTTACATGAATTACCTTGTCCCTTTTAAAAACTGTTTTGGTGGCTGTTAAAGCAGCTTTTGGGAGTGAATTTCACTTTGCTGTACCCTGCCTGAAAATGGAAATCCTCTACACATTTACCTGAGGGTTGTTTATTCATTCACTCACTTCTGGCTACCTGAGAGTAAGTCCTGTTAAATTTACATCTGTGTGGCTTTACCTGTTCTCTTTGCATGACAATTAAAATTAAAACATTAAGATTTAAACTGCACTTCATTTCAAACTGAAGAGCTGTTGAAATAATGTTTTAGAGCAATGTTTTTTTAATCTGTGAATTCAAAAATAACTGTTCTCTGTTCCATCTAGGTACTATATTAAGGCGCTGGAAGAAGAATTGGTTTGATTTGTGGTCTCATGGCCATTTATTATTTTATGACGATCAAAATCGGCATGATCTAGAAGACAGAATTCACATGAAAGTGGATTGTATCAACGTCAGAGTGGGGGACGAATGCCGAGGTATAGATGTGCTTTTTACTTAACATATTACTTTTTCACATGCAAAACTTATCACCAGTCACAACTAAATTTGGTGCAACTTGTAATATAAATATGAATGACTTAGAACTAAGTATAGTCTCAAGTATAAGGTTCACTAGTTTCACTATTTAAAACTGGGGACAATGATTGTTCTTAATGTGGCTCTGTACAGATTGTGCAAACCTATTCATATTTAATCAGAAGTTAAGTTGATTAATTTTAATATAACCTATTTTTAGTTAAATGTGCATAGGATTTTTGTTTATTCTGCTTAATTAGCAGAAATTGTGATTACCTCCTCTAAGGACAGGATTTGCATTAATTCTGTTATCCCCCCCCAAATGGAAGACATTGAACTATATGATTTCACCATACATGCTGAATTAGCAGATTTAAAAGTCAATTTTCCACCATGACTATTCTGTTCAACTATCATACATAATGATTTTTGGAACTAGGATTTCTATCCATGATGGATATTTCCATTCTTTCCTGTAAGAAGATGAAGGTGGTGGAGCGTGGAACAGACGGGATTCTCCTTCTGAAGGGCTGTTGAGGGTTGCATCTGCTTCTGCACACCCAATAGAGGCAGTCCCTGAGTCACAAACATCTGAATTGGAAATGACTCATAGTTAAGAAGAGGGATGATACACCAGGAAGTGGGACAAATATACCCCTAGAAAGGGAAATTCACTCCTGAAAGAGTTATGGGAGAAAAGGTTTCTTAACTGAAGCTTTCTTGCCAATCCTTGTTTCCACAACAAGCCAAATTTTTCAAAATCCAATTACAATAGAGACAGAAAGTGAGGCGAAATCTTCTGAACAGAAACACAGACAGCAAAACAAACACCATAGGGGTTGTAACCCTTCCCTATACTATCCAAAACTACAATATATACAGGATATATTTGACTGGAGTTACACTTAAAATGTACTTCTTTCAACTTACATAAAATTCAACTTAAGAACAAACCTATAAAACTTACCTTGTTTCTAACTTGGGGACTGCCTGTACTTGGATTTTTAAATAAGTACTATTTTTTATTCAAAACATACCATCTGAATCCTAGCAGGCCGGAGGGAACCTTTACTGCATTTCTCCCTTCTCTGACATGTTTTGCATCAGGAAAAACCTTTGTCTGCATGGGACACTGGCAATAAATACCAAGTTCTGTAAACTATATTTTAAAGAAAGGAACTGGCAAAACCATATTTGGGAGGGGGGTTGTCTAAAAACACCCTATGAAATTCATGAAACGTGAAAGCATACATGCAAAGTAAATCAGAATTTACAGTTTCCTTATTAAACTAAATCTTCTGGTCCTAAAACTGAGGTGGTCCAAAATATGGGGACAATGGCCCAAGGGGAAAGTTTTGAGGAAGAATTTGAGAAAAATTAAAGGAAAAATGAGAAGAAAAACCAGGAGACAGCATAGTTTTTCATCTGTACTTTACTTCCTCTGTTAAAAAGAAGAAAAATCAAGTGCTTTGGCTGTTAGATAATGCAGAATTAGCTGAACATGAGCCAATATTGAAATCTGTCTTTCAAGAAAGCCAAAGCAATCTTTAATGCATTAGCAAAACATGTGCCCAGATCGAATGACCCTTCATTCTGTTCTGCGCTGGTTTGCTCACACTGGAAAGTTCTGAATGACACATTTTGAGAAAAACATTGACAAATTGGAATGTGTTCTGAAGGGAACAGACAGGATCTATGGGGAATAATGAAAGGAATTAAGCATGTTTAGCTTGGAGGGAAAAAAAGATTAAGGCATAATATGACAATGGTGTTAAAATATCTGAAAAGCTGTCATGCAAAATAATATGAGGTCGACGTCTGTGTTGCTTCAGAGAGAAAGATTAGAATCCGTAGGTGGAACCTGAAAGAAAATTCAGTTCAACTCTTGGAAACAGTTCTGTGACTGATTTGATAGTGAAACATATTGTCTTGGAGATTGGTTCATCAGTTCATCAGGAGATTGGTTCCCACAGAGTCTGTGGGAAGAGCCCTAGGTGGCTCTCTGTCCAGGATGTTCTAGTTACTCCTTTTTTTGTAGATCCTGTGTTAGATATTTAGATGTATTATTCTTTCTGGTTACATAAAATATAAATCATGAGTTTCTAAGGTGTAGGGACAGAAGGGGCCTTTGAAGGAAATTATAGGGATTAAAGATTGCTAGTAACAGTAATAATAAAACATGGAAATAGAGAAAAAGGAGGGAAGCTTTAAAAGGAGAAAGTGTATAAAATGGTAGAAAGAAGGACTGGTAACTGCGAATAAGAGAAAGGAAGTAATAGCACTTGTAGAGAAAGGCAGGTAATTGAATGAAGAATGAAAAATATATGTTAATAAGTATTTTCAATTTAGAGCTTTTGTATTGGCTAACTGCTTGAACTGGGAAGACTGAGTTATGATTCATCCTCAGCCAAAGTCTGTTCTTCATTTGAGGAAAGCTGACATATTCCAGAGTATCATGATGGATTGAGCAAATTCCTAAGGAATAAAATATAATTATTATGTCAGTAATTGCCAGTTGGTTTTGTTCAACTGTATTAGTCATTTTTTATTGGTGTCAATTCTACTTTCCCTTTTTTTAGCTGGTGGACCTCCATTATGTTCAGCTCTCCTAGAAGGACCAAAGATAGAAGGTTTGAGAATCCCGTCTTTAGAAATCTGGAAAAATCACCCCGCTGCCTTGTGCGTTAATTAATAGCTTTGTAGTAAGATAGCAAGCAGAATTTAGCTGTATCTTCCTCCTTTTGCCAGGTGTAGGTTTCTGCTATAGGTGCTATAGGACATCTTGTACCTTAGCTGATACCTAGTTGCTTGTCCTAGGAAGTGAAATAATCTTTCCCTGTTTTTGTTTTGTTTTCTTTCTTTTGAATAGGTTTGCAGCCTCCAGAAGGGAAACCTCATGATTGTTTGCTGCAGATCATTTGTCGTGATGGAAAAGTGCTCAGTCTCTGTGCAGAAAGTGCTGACGATTGCTTGTGAGTTTCCAAACACAGCAGCCATTCTATGTTTTGGCAATTTCTCTTTTGAAAACAACTTTTGTCATAGTCTTGAAATTTTAGCCATTCAACTTCTGGGGTGCTATAATCTCTACATTTGAAGGAATTACTGTATAAAATAATTTATCAGCTCTGCAATACACATACCTTTTATTCAGCTAGGGAGGTTTCTCAATAGGTCACCATAAGTCAAAGCCAATTTGACAGCAGGTAACAAGTACAACAAAGGTTATGGTTGTGGTAATGCTCTTTTGTTACCTCCAAAGCACTACTATTTTGGGGTGTGATTGTGCTATTTTGTGATAAACATTTTTAAGGATATGCATACAGCTCCTGTTAGTGATTTTCCTTCTCTTTTATATTTTCTCTGTTCATGTTTCCTACAGGGCTTGGAAATTTGCTCTTCAAGATGCTAGAACAAATGAGGTAAGGCAGTTTTTCATTTTCCTTCTTTTCTGTTATTAAAAATAGTGGAAAGATTACTTTTTGCTTCTTTGGTTTTCTCAAGTAGTGCTTAAGCTGTTTTCTCTATGGCTGCAGTGGAAGTGGGATTTGCAGAGTAGACTGAGGAGAAGGGAGAGATTTTTGAGTATCAGTACAAAAGACTGAACCTGATCAGTATTGGCTGACATATTTCTGTTGCTCTTTCTGGGGGTTACTGAACTATTGATGAAGAGCTGGGTTTAGTGCTGACTTTCACACAGTGCATTACTGTACTAGCAGATTAATACAGCATGTGTCTCTGTTAGCTCAAGCAGAGAGCATGATGGCACACATAGTGATGGCACTAACAACTTTTGTAGCAAGTTACTCATCTTGATAAAAGTGATTGGTTAAATTTGTTTATGAACTGCAGTTCTCATAAGCTCTAACTAGCACAGTGAAGGAAAAAGAATCATGAGAGTTTTAGTTCAGCAGTATCTAGAGAACCACATGTTTTCTGTCTCTGGAAAAAGGATGCGCACTTTGGAAGACTTTTACTGTGTTCAAATGTTTGCCTGTGTGTGCATATTGGGATGTAATTATTTCAAGGATGATCAATATTTCATTGAAGGCCTTTTGTTTAATAATCCAAATCTGAACTATGTGTCTTTCAGATGGAAGAAAATATTGTTTATTTAGCTTTAGAGTTATCCCTTCGTGACTCATTACAGTGTCTTCCAAAACAAATACAAAAATAATTGTGGTTATGCCAATCCACAAGAACAAAACACAATTCAGTCAGTTGACTTCTTACATCAAAATGTGATTTCTCTGTACTTGTACCTTGTGGCACCTGAGAAAGCTGCTTGTTTTTTCTAAGCCAGATATCTGAGTTTGCAGCCAGCCGAGTTTGCAGTCAGTATTTATTTCTAGGTGTAGTCTAATACCTGCACACCTTCCAGTAACTCGTACAGCCTGTAACTGAATTTAAGCACAGACCACATGGCTCCAACATCTAGGCAAACATTTGGATTTCCCTGCTTTCTTCTCTAATTTTTTTGCAAGATCATGTTTTGAAGAGTTCTCAAGATTTTGAAAGCTCATACACTTCTGTGGAATGTTAATTATTGTTACAAAAGTTATGCCTGTGAATTTTGGCTGTATCTTTTAGGACATCGATTGCAATTGCCTTCTTTCTGGGGAAAGAGAAATAGAATTTAAGCATTTTCTGGTTGAATTATTGCCTAAAAGAGCCTGGCTTTCATTTCTCATGAAGTGGACATACGCTTGCCTAACAAGAGCCTGGCTTTCATTTCTCATGAAGTGGACATACGCTTGCCTAACAAATCCATTTTCATCTTTTTTTTATCCTGATATGAATTCAGTAGTAAAGTGTGTCCTTTGACCCTAGCCATTGACAAAATATGTCTCTGGATACTCTATGGTGAGCTGGCAGTGGATATAGCTACCAGATATTTCCATCCCTGCCTCTCATGACATCAGTGCCTGCTTGACTTACAGCCCTTCTATCTTTAGGCAGGGAGTAAGTTGCTTCTCATCTTAGCACGTTCACTGCTTCTCTGTCACCTTTCACCCTAAAAATGGCATGGGATAAGTAAGTGTCCAACCAGCAAAATACAATAGATTTGCTGGAATAGTTTTGTTCCATAACCTTTTTGCCAGAAAAACCCCTCTATATGAGAAATGTCCATTTGTTATGTAGTGGATATTACCCCTCCCAGTGAAGTATGATTGGTCAGAAATTCCAATTTTGCTTCAATTTCTATTAAATGCCTCCTTTATATATTCATTCCTTATATCTATCCATGTGAATTTGCCATCTGACAGTGGGAACAACTGCGTTTGTATTTTGTATCAATGTTTCTAGGCCTATATTGGTTCTGAAGTGATGTATGAAGACAATTCAATTTCTTCCGCTCCTCCTCCATACACAGCTTATGCTACACCCTCACCTGAGGTAGGTTTAAAAGACATGATTTATATAAAAAGGTTGGTTAATCAATGTTGGTTAAAGTATAGCTTTCCATGTTTTGCAATGTCAAAATGCTAGGAAACTATGGTTCTTGGCATGTAAAGTTATGTGTATTTTTGTGCTGACAGTTTCAGTTGTCATGAAGTAAAGTTGTGAGTGGTGCTGGAATTGCTGATGAAGAGAAGCTCCACTTGACTTGAATTGTCTTGTTATCACATTATCTGGTCTTATACCAGTGAACTGTCCAGGGCATGAGCATGGACTTTGTTTTAGACTTTGATAAAGTTTGAGAGAATTACTTGCTGTACTTCAGTTTTTTAAATTTGTTTGGATATGTTTTGTCAAATATATTTTTGACCAATACTTGTAATCTTAACAGATCTATGGCTATCCCCCATATAATGGTGCATATCCACCTCCAGGACCTCAGATCATCTATACTTCGAATGGACAAACATATGCAATCCCTTACCAGTATCCAAATCATGGTAATGTTTTTTTCTTGATCAGTGCATCTAGAAATTTACAGTTTAAAATTGCATGTACTATTTTTAATGAAGGCATTTTTATTTTACTTTCCACTAATGATGTCGGGGAAAACACCCTTTCCTATGATACTAACAGGCTAGACTGCTTTCCAATACGTTTTCCATAAAATCATGCCATTATTGAAGTTGAAGAATAACACTGACAAAGCATCTTTAGATGAAGATGGCAATTTAAAAGATACTAGTATAATCCTAATGTTTTTAACAATAGATTTAAAAACTTGGATAGAAGTGTGTTGCGGTTTATATGAAAGCAAACCCAGAATGCATGCAGTCTTGTCCAGACTTCTCAGCCCTTGGGCATCCACAATGAATAAATATGAGCCAAGTAAAATGGCAAAATCAAAATTTACTCTTAAGTAACAGAGTCAGATAAGCAGCTTCAAAAAAACAAAAAACTTCAGGCTTTGGAAATATAGCTCAGTCCATCTGCAGAAATAAACTCACATAAAATCCTTTGCTTTAAATTCATGCATCTTCTTTGAAAATTTCTTCTTCCTTCAACAGTGCAAGGAGACAAGCATAATAGGCTCTCAGCCTTGAACTTACTCTGTGTAAGTTCTGAAGCAAGTGTTTTAGAAAGTCCCAAAATCTATAACACTCCTCAAGTTATACTCCATTCAGGGAGTGATTCAAGCTTGTTAACCTTGATTGTTTCAATTACCCAGGTGTTTTTCCCAAACACACACACACACACAGGAGACGATCCTTACAAAAACTTAGTCATATACATGCATATACCGTAATAAAGTGTGCATGTAAATGCACTGTTGACATATAACAGCTTGCGCTGCATTTCTGTGCAACCTTACCTGGAAGTAAGTGCAGCAGAATATAAGGAATTAACCTCTGAGAATTAAGCTGCACAGGATTTCACTGCTAAACATATCTTGCTTCTAACAGACTATATTTAGTGGTTGTAGTTAGTTGTAGCCAAAAAAAGAATGTACTTGGTTAAATAATTGAGATTTAAGGGCATGTTGCAACTCTCAGACATTAAATGTTTAATTATTCTGAAACATGGAGAGACATCTGAACATGATTTCTCAACCAATTATTAGCTTATTACTTTGTAGCTTAGCCTCTGCTACTAGATAGTGATAATATTTATACAATGAAGCAAATATTTTTCATAAATAATAATGCATGAGAATTGAATATCTCATGTGCTTGTGTAATATAACAACTGTAGTTGCTTTATGGATTATTCTGTATTTGAATTTGGCTTGTACATCCATCTTCTAGTTATTTGACAAAAGTGGTATCTGGATTAAGAGTGGCTATGACTTCTCTGATCTTCTAAAATGAATTTTGAGGTTCTGTGGATAAGCCAGAAATTATTTTCCACAGAGAGCATGATGTCTGGATGAAGCACCTTCCTTCACATTACTTACTGATCTGTGTATATGAACCATGGTCATTCTGATTTCTTAGTATGCTTGCTATCTAGTCCATTTTAACTGCAAGACTTCCCTTCTCTTCTCTTAACTCTCCTCTATAGGTCAAGGCATTAAGCGCCCACATTTGTTGAGATCTAACATTCCTCGCTCAACAGGGAATGAAAACATCCAAGTTTACTTCATTTGTATTTCTGATGTTCTTTTCTACAGGTCCCTATGGCCACCCTCCTGCAAACCATGTCATCATCAGAGAACGTTATCGGGATAATGATGGGGACTTGGCACTGGGGATGCTTGCTGGGGCAGCAACAGGAATGGCCCTGGGCTCCTTGTTCTGGGTGTTCTAGCTTTGCCCTGGAGTCACAGGGCGAGGGAAATACCAAATCCTTTGTGTGCAATAACTTATCCATTTGCAAAGCACTCCAGTTTAATCTGCAGATTTAAAAAAATAAGTTCTAGTAATACTTTTGCTAGTTGCACATTGGAATTGTAGTTAAGGAAATTTTCAATCTTCCCAAAGGTGCACTTTAGCTGCAAAGTGGTTAACATAATGGACTGTGGTGAGATTGCTTTGTGATTCCATGCATTGATAAGGAAGTCACAGTAATACCAATGAAGTGTTATTAATGATGAATAAATGACTGCAATTGACTGATTTTTACAATCCAATATTAACCACCTTGTTAAAATTACTTTGGTTCTGTCAGAGTGTCAACTGCAGGGAATAACTACTAATGAATGTAGAATATTCCTGGTTGTTTTAACACTCCTTGAAGATAGAGATGGTGGCAGTGTGGATAATCCATAGGGTACGGTGTATGTTTTAATATGTAGGCAACTCCTGCATTTCAGTGGCTGACTGGCTTGAAAAGGCTTGCATATCGAGCCTTTGTAGTTTATACTGTTTTCTTGTAGACATTCCTCCTAAAGGCTAAGCAGTAGAATTATCCCAAAAACATTAACAATTGTACTGGGAGGATAGGAAGTTGTTTAATTCAATTAAAGCAGTCCAGTATTCTAAAATATGCTCTTTCATTGAGCTCGTAAATCAAAGTCCAATTGTTGGACCAGCTGCATCAATGGAATTTGCGTACATTATGTGCTGATTTATCATATTTCCATTGACTGTACATTTGCTCTAGCTGGGACTGTACATGTGCTCTAGTTGGGACTAACAATTGGATTTAGGCTACAATGGTACAGTAATTGGAGAGAAATTTTAATATGTGCCCCCTTTGGCCTCAGCCATTTTTCATATAGTGGAGTCTGCCACTGAGGAGAGTTCAGCCTAGGCATAATGCCTTATCCAGTACTTAAGAAATAGATATTGGGGAGGTGCTGTGATCATTCCAACCATAAATGTCTTTAATGCTTAGTTATATGGAAGCCTTTAAAATAAAGAATGGAGAGTAATGAAAATCTATACACACATGCTATCTGTAACTGTTATCATCAACAGGAGGGTGCATTTCCCAGTTACTCTGTAAGGCTATTTGCATTTGTAGGGGTCAGACTTTTCAATATGGTACTTCTTGATCAGCTTCACTTTCTGCTGTTGACTCTCACACAACTGTAAGAAGTTGTAAAAATAAACAAGCCCTCTTGCTGAGAACCCATTCTTTTCAGTAGTAAGTTTCTACCTCCCGTTTCAATATGGCAGATGGATGCTGCTTTCTCTGTTTGAAACTCTACAATTTATATCCGTCTAGTACTTTGTGCATCCTGTTGAACCCTTAAGCTCTAAAAGTGTTTTTAAACTAGGTTGTGGTAATTGGTGAACTTAACAGCTGCAAGTGAAGAAAACTTCGGTCATGCCACTTGCCATATTGGCAAGCACAAACACGGTGTTTCCCGTTCCCCCCATTTGAAATGCAATAATTTGTGGACTTCTGTAAAGCTGGGTGATGTCATCTGAGTCTTTAATGCTGGCTTCTCTAGACCTTATATTACATATTTGCCACTGTTTTCCTAGGAGGGGGATGTAGGCAGCAGCTGTTGAAACGTAATGAAGAAGACAAGCACCTGTTGAAATGTTAAAACATGTGCTTTAAAAGTAATTTTCCTGCTGAGCTATTTGCTGACAGGGTCCATTTATAAGAACAGTCTGAGGCATTTCATGTGATGGTACTGGGAACTGGAAAAAATGAATTGAAAATATTTCTATATTTCCAAAGTTTCTGGGTCCTTTATAATAATTTTGGAAGCCTTCAAAAGAATCTGATTACAAAATAAAAAATCACTACCAGCCTCTGTTATGATTTCCTATATTTTTTCTTTGTTCTTTATAATCTGTCTAGTGTAATTTTTTAAGAGTTTCTACTGTGCTACTGTGTGTGTTACATAGAATTACTTGAAACCTCCCATTTCTATGTATTTGTACTTTGTGAGGGGAAAAATAAATTTAGTTTTCGAACTGCTGGTGAGTTAAGTATATACTTAAGTATACTTTTTTCATAATTAGCAGGGTTCAAAATAGTGCCACAAGTCATCACAATATGAGTTAAACTATAAATAGCCTACATTTTTATTTGATTTTTTCCTTTTTACAATACAGTGCCACTAGGATTCAAAATGGACAGAGTACAAAGTGACCATTAACTATTTTTTTTAAATTATCAATTTAAAAAACCATATTTTTAGTTGTAACAACAGACAAATTAGTTTAATGAGTGGCAACAAGAGCTTGAGAAAATTACTTTTTTGGTCTGCAAAAGCGGTTTGAATAAATGATTGTATGAGTGAGGTGGATAGGAGAGTGTAGAAATGAGACAATTTATCAAAAGTTTTTGGGAGGCTCTCCTACCAAAATTGGTTTGGTGTGCTCCATTACTGACACGTGGCTTCCTTCTGGCTCACCAGATACATTGGACACCAACTGCTACCAATTCAGTGTAGAGTTTGGAAATTACATGTTAAGAATAATGCAGTACATTAATCTGTTCTCTTGAATAATAAGGGAAGACATTTCACATTTACTTTTTATCTTAGCCAAGTCCATATGTAATTTTGTAGCAAGTTTTAATTTCTTATTTCACTCTTATGTCCTGACCATAGTTTGGAAGTGGGGGGCTATTTAAAGCTTGTGGAGGTTTAAATACAGTCCTGGAAGTTTCACATAGAACAGGAGCTTCTAGTTTGTAGACTGGAGTTTCCTTTAAAAAACAGTGATAGATTAATAGGGTTAAGAACCATGTCTTGAAATACCCTTGGCCTGTGGCTATCTGATCTCTTACTTAAATTAATGGAAATAAACCAGAATAAAACATAAAGAGGGCATTTCATAAACAACTTTTAAAAATGGAAGATGGCTGGCAAATTATTTTCTCCAGTCTCTTGGAAAATACAACGAAATGACTATTTAGAAATGTGGGGACATTATCAAGGAAATGATTATTGCCCTCAATAACTCCAAAACATGGCATCGATATTTAACCTTTCATTACCAATGAATGATTGATTTTCAGAGAAAAAACCAGTGGTGCTAAATTAGGATTATTATTACTATATTTACCCCCATTTTATCACTCCTGAAGGAGACTCAAAGAAGCACACTTTAAAGTTAAAGAGACAACTGATGCTTTCTGCTCTGATCCAGTCATGCCTTTCTGGAAAACAAAATTAGAATTGGATAAATGAACATGAAAATTGGGGGGGGGGACGACAAATTTATAAGCAGATGAACCAGTATGCAGATGACAAAATGTTCCTAGCAAAAATTAGCAAAAACTTGGAACCACCTCTGCTAAGAATTTCTTTTGGTGTCAAGAGTAATTTGAGAAACTGCAAATTGCTTTTGGTGTGAGAGAATTGGCCACCTGCAAGGATGTTACCCAGGGGATGCCTGGATGTTTGATGTTTTGCCATCCTTGTAGGAGGCTTCTCTCATGTCCCCATGTGGGGAGCTGGAGCTGACAGAAGGAGCTCAATCCGCTCTCCCTGGATTCGAACCACTGACCTGTCAGTCTTCAGTCCTGCTGGCACAAGGGTTTAACCCATTGCATCCCTGGGACTATGGTTAAGAAAACAAAAAAAAATATATAATTCTAAACAGGATGATTAAGTGCAAACATTTTCAATACCTTGGCCCAGTCATTAATCAAAACTGAGACAGTAGTCATGAAATTCAAAGAAGGCTAAGACATCAAAAAGGCAGCTGAAGTCTGCATAATTCATGCACTTTTGATTTCTTTCTGCTCAGTGAAAAAAGCTGCTGGAAAGATAATCAACACATGAAGGAAGCTTCTTCAGATATCATAGATCACAAAAAGGACAAATTAAGCCTGAATTGTCATTAGAAGCCAAATGACCAAACATGATGATAATGAGATGTTGGAAAAGTGGAAGTAATAAAAAATTATGCAACTATTCAGGTTGGAAAGAAATGACTTGTATAAAGAAATGTGTTCAGTGTTGAGAAGAACTATGTTCTGTTCTAGATAAAGAACATGTATTATGTTTATCAGTGGTGCGCTGGAAGAAAATATTAAACTAATGGTCTTCCCTGTTTTGGCACAGCTTTTGTCATTGTCATATTTAGGATGGATTGTACTAGTATTTCTTCTGCTGGATAAGAACGTATGTTGGTGGACCTATACCACTAGATGGCAGGCAAAACCAAGCAATCCCAGAAGCGCCATAACATTTGTTTCAGCAGCATAAATTCACAGCAACTCTTGCATTTCACAAACAAAGGAAAATCTTCATCAAGAGAAAAAGCTCAATGTAAATTTTAAAATCCTGACTATAATAAATTCAAGTCAAAACTAATGTAATAATTATAGGGGTAGGAATACATTATTAGAGATGTAAAATTAATATTATTTTGACATGAAAACTGACTAGAGAAATATAACTAGAATTGATAGTGGAAATATAACCCTGTATTTAGAATACTAGGGCGGGTCAATAAGTCAGTGACTTAGAATTTCCCGCCTCTTAACTGAAAGGGCAACACTGCTCCTGACAATAGGCATCTGTCAGTTGACTCCTGTCAAAATTTGAACAAGCTGCGTCATTTAGTTTGTGTTTGACAACCATTGATAGCAGACTACTGCATGATTTGAGGAGAAAATGGAAATAAGTGAATTTTGTGTGCTCATTAAGCATTTTTTGCGGAAAAATATCACTCAAACCAAGGTTAAACTTGATAAATACTATGGAGACTCTACTCCATCAATTTCAATGGTAAAAAAGTGGTTTACTGAATTCTATTGTGGCCGTACAAACACGGAAGATTCCGAATGTTATGGACGCCCAGTTGAGGTCTCTACATCACGATATGGTGTTGGCCAATCGGAGATGGAAAGTGCGAGAGATTGTGGAAGCCATAGGCATCTCAGATGGCTCAGTGGTTTCAATTTTAAAAGATCACTTGGGTATGAGAAAGCTTTCCACAAGATGGGTGCCGCGTTTGCTCACAATCGACCACAAACGCAATCGTGTAACAATTTCGCAGGAGTGTTTGGCGTTGTTCAACTGCCATATGGACGGGTTTTTGCGCCATTTCGTAAGCGTGGACGAAACGTGGATCCACTACAACACACCAGAGACCAAACAGCAGTCAAAACAGTAGGTTTCTCGGGATGAATTGGCACCAAAGAAGGCCAAGGTGGATTTATCAGCCATGGCAACCGTTTTTTGGGATGCACGCGGCATAATCCACATTGACTACCTTCAAAAGGGTAAAACAATCAATGGCGAATGTTATGCCAACTTATTGGGTCAATTTAATTAGGATTTGGGGGGGGGGATGACCGCATTTGGCCAAGAAAAAAGTTTTTTTGCACAAGGACAGTGCAAAGGTGCACACGTGCAGTTGCCATGGCAACAATGCATGAATTGGGATATGAATTGCTCCCTCCGCCCTAATATCCGGATTTAGCCTCGAGTGACTATTTCTTGTTTCCAAACCTGAATAGAATAAATGGCTTGGCGGAAAGAGATTTGACTCCAACAATGAAATCATCTCACAAATACCTATTTTGATGACCTCGACAAATCTTAAATTTTGGAAGGGATAAATTGGAGAAACGTTGGACAAAGTGTATAGAGCTCAAAGGAGACTACGTTGAAAAATAAAATGATTTTTTATCCAAAAAACTTTCATTCAAAAAGTCACAGACTTTTTGACCTGTCCTCATAGTAGAGGAAGAAAGCTGTGTCTGAACTGGGATTCAAGGTAAAATATTTTACATATATTTTACATATTTTTGTGTGTCTTATCAGCCTATTAGCTTGTGGCAACCTGATGAATTTTTCATAGGGTTTTCCTAAGCAAGAACTCGAGGTTTTGCCACTGTCTTCCTCTGAAATTTATCCTGCAGTATCTGGTATTTAGGGATTCCCCGGTGGCACAGAGGGTTAAACCACTGAGCTGCTGAACTTACTGACCGAATGGTCGGCGGTTCGAATTCGGGGAGTGGTGTTAGCCCCAGCTTCTTCCAACCTAGCAGTTTGAAAACATGCAAATATGAGTAGATCAATAGGTACTGCTCTGGCAGGAAGCTAATGGTGCTCCATGCAGTCATGCCGGCATGACCTTGGAGGTGTCTATAAAGACAAGGCCAATTCTTTGGCTTCGAAATGGAGGTGAGCACCATCCCCCAGAGCCGGACACGACTAGACTTAATGTCAAGGGAAAACCTTTACCTTATCTGGTATTTATTGGAAGCATCCCATTTAATTACTTACTTGGGTTGGCCCTTCTTGACTTCAACGTTTGGTGTCTTTAGGGTATGTAGGCCACTCACTTCATCATAACATCAAAGAAAATACCTATTTCCATTAAAATTCCAGTGTGTGCATATATATATATACAGTACACACACACACACACACATGCATACTTAGAAGTAATTACCGTAATCAAAATAGGAATGCAATGCATTTAATCATAGTGAGGGAAATGATGACAGGGTGACCTTTGTGTCTGTTTTTCCATCTTTTGTGTTTTTATCTTTAAATCTGACATGGATTAGAAACCCAACTAAAAGACATATTGAACACTGCCATCTGTAAAGTAGAAGATGGGTCCATTCCAAGAGAGAAATTTGTCAGGATGTTTCCAGAAAGTGAAAAAAAAACCCTCTAGAGTTTATTGAAATAATGTCCATTTTTCTTTATATAATTTTAAGGTGTTGTATGTCTAAACTGGTTCTGTGTTGTGCAGAAGTCCAAGGGAGCTGACGAGTGGGGCAGTGGAGCCAGGGTTCATGGAGTCAAAGTGCTTGGACTTTTGATTAATTGGAATGGTGACATTAGTCACTGTTCCACAGGTTTCCTTGTTTCATCTAAGTTTTCCAACAGTATGCACAGGAAATGTTTTTTTAAATTTTATTTTACTGGCAATATTGTAATATTGGATTAGGACACTGGGAAACCAGGGTTCCAATCCTTGCTTGGCCATGGAAACTTACTGGATGCTCTTGGGCAAGCCATTCCCTTTGAATAAATCTTGCAAAGGAACCCCCATGATAGATGTACCTTCCTGTCTCCATGAGTCTAAAAATATATGAAGGCATACAACAACAACCACACATCCTTGTTAATATGACTGGATTGGTTTTGTACAGATAGAATCCATTACTTTTACCAAAAAAATCAGTTCCTCATGAGTATGCAAACATTTGTTGATCTGGATCAACACAGCTACCTTCACTTATGAACTCTGCCTGTGAAGCTGCTATAATGCCCACTGGATTGCAACACCAACAGAAGAAAAGGGGCATGATGAATTAGAGGAGCAGAGCTAATGTAATAGACCAGAGAGAGAGAGTATTTAGGACATTTTGAGATTGCGCCATAGACATGCCCGGATTACCCACAAGTCCAACGAGGCCATGGCTTAGGGGCGCAAGCCGAGGGGGGGGGGGGCGCAGATCACTGACCAAAAAAAACCAACACCTGGTCTGCACCCCTCTTTCCCCCTTTCTCATGTCCTTCCTCGCTCCTTCTCCCGGCAAAGTCTCTGCTCCGCCCCCTCTGTCTCTGTTTCTCTGTCTCTCCCCCTCTCTCGTTCTCTTGCGTGCTCTCTCTCTCACTCTCTCTCTCTCTCTCTCTCTATCCCTCGCGCTCTTTCTCATGCTCTCTCACGCTCATTCGCTCTCTCTCTCTCTCGTGTACTCTTTCTCGTGCTCTCTCGTGCGCACCTTTGGAGTGGGTTTGCATCCGCTGTGCTCTCCCCAAGCCTCCCGACTCCCGAGGAGACCTTCAGAGCACAGCGGAGCTTTCCAGCCGGTGGTAATGGGGACCTTGGAGGTGGTGGGAGGTTGGCTTAAAGGGGGCGTAATTCCAAAGTGTGGCCTAGGGCGCAAAAAAGTGTTAATCCGGGCCTGGCCATAGAACTGTAGAATCAAATTTAAATGCATATTCTTGATCTTTGCATTTGTAAATATATTTATGTATTGGAGAATATTTTGTTATTTTAATTGCTGATAGTTTTGGACCAACATTGCTACTGTATTACAAATTGTACAACAACAAGACAAAATGCCTCTGCAATAGAATTCCAAGTGGTTGAACTGAGAAGCCCTTTGAACATAAAAGAGGTTTCCTTTGCTTTGTGCCAAGGGTGTACGTTTTCCTCTTCTATTGTTATTATTTTTGTAGATCTCAGATGTCCAAACAGCTTCACATAGATTAAGGCCAGGTGAAGGTCGTTTTAATTCTGCCATCTGGCTAAGGAATTTCTGCTCCTTTCCAGGGAAGGCTCATCTGCATGTTCTAACAGTGCAAGGCATACAGGTCACTGAACAGCAGAAATGCAGCTGGCAAATACACACACTCAAACTCAGTTCCTCCCCAGGTTTGCTGGCTGTCTCCCTCTCCAGCAGTTTGCCAGCCAAGTACTTTTCACATATGCTTAGTTGTGCCCTGGAAACGTGTGTATTACTAATAGATCTTTGGAGATTTTTAAAGAAAGAACTAGAAATTCAGAAGGAAAAGCATGGTGCATCACTTCCTCTTTTGCTGGCTATTAAAGACAGGACAGTAGTGCAACCAATGAAGAAATAGCTGTTAGTGATAGGCAAATTCCACTTAGTTTAACTTCTATGTAGGTCAGTAATTCAAGCACTGATGGAGCATGTTAAAAAGGGTTTTTTTATTTCAGGAGCTGTAAATCTGACTTGTCATTTCTTGCACATGCATAATTCCTTTGGAAGGCAAATATCAATTCCTGCAATAAGGATGGTAGTGTAGGTGATTGCTGAGGCATACTTAACAGGGTCAACAGACAAGATTATATAATCATAGAACAATAAAATCCTAAAGTTGGAAGAGACCTTGTGGCCCATCCAGTCCAACCCCCTGCCAAGAAACAGGAAAATTGCATTCAAAGCACCCCCGACAGATGGCCATCCAGCCTCTGTTTCAAAGCCTCCAAAGAAGGAGCTCCCATCGCACTCCAGGGCAGAGAGTTCCACTGCTGAACAGCTCTCATAGTTAGGAAGTTCTTCCTAATGTTCAGGTGGAATCTCCTTTCCTGTAGTTTGAAGCCATTATTCTGCATCCTAGTCTCCAGGGTAGCAGAAAACAAGCTTACCCCCTCCTCCCTATGGCGTCCGCTCATATAAGTTGCTTAAGAAGGACTGAATGCTATTGAACCCATTCTTCCAGTCCTTAAGACAAGTTGTCGGTTTTCAAAAATGGGTATTTTTAAAGAAATATTAAATACGAGTAAAGGCACCAGATCCTATCTGATCTTGGAAGCTAAGCAGAACAGTCCTAGTTAACACCTAGATGGGAGACTGCCAATAAATACCAAATGTCTAGGATATATTTCAGAGGAAGACTGGCAAAACTATCTGAATATTACTTGCTTGAGAAAATATGAAATTCATGAGGTTGCCACAAGTCAACCGGCAACTTGAAGGCACACATACTCAGAGGCCTTGAAAACTATTTTCAAAGTAAACTCTTGCACCTGAAGGCTAGCAATTCACCCTTTCTTTTTGAGAGAGAAAAATAATTATTCTGGGGTTTCCAGTCTTATTGAGGGTCACAAAATGACTTTGCCAATCCCTGGGTTAAAGCAGTAACCTCTGTACATGCCAACAGTGATTCTATTTGAACAGCTTATGTGATGGGTGTAGACCAGGGCTGTCCAACTGGCGGCCCCTGGGCCGTATACGGCCCCCCAGCCCCTTCCCCACAGCCTCCTACCCTCCAGCAAGATATCTGCCTTTTAAGATTTTTTTTAAAAAATTAAAATATTTTTTGGAATATTTTTTTGGAATATTTCTCGGAATATTTTTTATTTATTTTTTCGCGGCGGGGGGGGGGGTTAGGGGGGGGGCAGGGAGGAGGAGCAGGCTCTCTTCCTCCTCCTCCTACTTCCCTCCCCCCCTCCCCCTCTCCCCCTCCCTCCTTCTTTCTCTCTTTCCCCTTTCATTCCTTCCCCTTCCACCACCTGAAGGAAAGAGGGAAGGAGAGAGAGAGTGCACGAGTGAGAGGGGCATGGCCAGAGCGAAAAAGGGGCGGGACCGAGTTCGGAGCACGGGGGGACTCACCCATTCCCTTTCCGGCTTCCTCCTCTCCTGAGGCTTCGTGCCAAGTTTGGTCCTGATCCATCATTATTTGAGTCCACAGTGCTCTCTGGATGGAGGAGAACTACAACTCCCAAACTCAAGGTTCAGTACTTTCTGTTGCTCTCATGAGAGTTTAGGTTTGATTCAACATGGCTGAGGAATGGTTTGATTGTGTTTTCCCCTTATGGCAGAAGGAGATTGGACTGGATGGCCCTTGGAGGTCTCCTATTCTAGGAACCCATTGTAATTATTATTATTATTATTATTATTATTATTATTATCAGAGGCTGAATGGCCATCTGTGAGGAATGCTTTGATTGTGTTTTCCCCTTATGGCAGAAGGAGATTGGACTGGATGGCCCTGGATGGCCCATGGAGGTCTCCTACTCCAGGAACCTGTTGTTGTTATTATTATTATTATTATCATCAGAGGCTGAATGGTCATCTGTGAGGAATGCTTTGATTGTGTTTTCCCCTTATGGCAGAAGGAGGTAGGACTGGATGGCCCTTGGAGGTCTCCTATTCTAGGAACCCATTGTAATTAATATTATTATTATTATTATTATTATCATCAGAGGCTGAATGGCCATCTGTGAGGAATGCTTTCATTGTATTTTCCCCTTATGGCAGAAGGAGATTGGACTGGATGGCCCTGGATGGCCCTTAGAGGTCTCCTACTCCAGGAACCTGTTGTTGTTGTTGTTATTATTATTATTATTATTAGCAGAGGCAGAATGAATATTATGCCTTATCATTCAGGGTTATAGGCCTGTGTGGAAGGGCCCTGGCTTCTTATTTGACTTCCTTTCCACACATCTGAATAAAATCCCATGTTATTTGCTTTAAACCAGATTATATGAGTGTGGACTCCGATAATCCAGTTCAAAGCAGGTATTCTGGGTTATATGGCTGTGTGGAAGGGCCCTGAATCCACACTGCAATATAATCCAGTTCAAAGCAGGTTTTGTGGGGTTTCCTGCCTGGATATTCTGAGTTATATGGCTGTGTGAAGGGCCCTGAGTCCACACTGCAATATAATCCAGTTCAAAGCAGGGACTGGGACTTGAGACTGGGATTTTGGTGTTCATCTCTATCTCCAAGTCAAAGCCCGGTGTCCTCCACAGACACCTCCAAGGCGGGAGAGGGCGGAGCCGGGGGAGGGCGGGGCAGGGGTGGAGCCAGGAGGGGCGGAGCCTGGGCGGAGCTGGGGAGGCGGAGCTGGGGTGGAGTCGGGAGGGGCGGAGCGGGGGGCGGAGGCAGACCCTTCGGCCCCCCAGGTCATCAGTAACTGGAATTCTGGCCACAGGTCCGGTAGAAGTTGGACAGCCCTGGTGTAGACGATGCAGGTGCAAAATCAATACAAACTCATCATTTCACAGTCAAAGCACAGTGTGAATGTTAGCACAAAGATGGTCTCCTTGGAATACATCTGGGTATGATGAGATGGGGAAATTCAAATTTCAAAGTGTTTTCAAACTTTGGCAGTTACTATCATCATGTGGAAAACTAATATGGCAGGAAAAAAGTGTCAATGATAAGTTATAATATACAGACCAATATAGCTCTGAAAAATAGTGCCTTAAGTTGAAAGACGTTCAAAATTGTGTATTAGTTGATTGAATTGATTAATTGAATGTGGACTTGTTATAGATTGAATTTTGATAATTGTTTAACTTTGATGTTTTTAATTTTGTTGTATTAGTGGTTTTATATTGTGTGCTGTGTCGGCATCTAATTGTGCCTTGTATGCCGCCCTGAGTTCTCCCCCCCCCCCGGGGCGAGGGGGGGGGTGTTGAGAAGGGCGGGGTAGAAAAATAGTAAATAAATAATAAATATTTGAATCATATACATACAAGTTTTGCTCTGAATTTACATGTGTTTTCTTATCACACTGGACAAATACAAAAACATTTAAAATTAAAACAAAAATTATGTTGTTCCCTTATAGTCTGTGTCAGGAACTTCAATGCTTTCCAGTAAAGACGCTACAGAACTGCTGCTTCTTCCAGTGGTAGTTTATTGAAGACACAAAACCTATAAAGCTGAAGCACCCGCTTCCCATCACCACAATCCTTATATACTAATCCCTCCCCATGCAATGCCTGGAGAGGGTTGCACCCTGACTCAGCAATCCCAGTGAGTCTTTGCATTACAGAGTTCCCTGGGTATTACATCATACCCCAGAGTCTTATCTAGACCAAAGGTCATAGTCCCAGTATATTCAACTGCAAAGAAATAGAGCAAAGTTCATGGTTGAGTCATCTCTCTCTGACTCAGCAACTCAGGTGAAAGTAGTAGGCTCATGGCAGGCTGGGATCTGTCTCTGGCCCCAGGCATAGAGATTCTAGCCCTGACAGTCTGCTTTTGTACTTAAATACAGTATGCCCATAGCATGTGCAGGGATTTGGTTCCAGGAGCCCCCAGGGATATCAATATCCATAGATGCTCAAGTCTCATTATGAACAATAGAGTAGTACAATAGTATCCTTCATATAAAATGGCAAAATAAAGGCTTGCTATATGGAATTTTATTTTATTTTTAATATTTTTGAAGTCGTTGATTGAATCCAGGGATGCAGAATCTGTGAATATGGAGAGCTGATTGTAATCTTTTTCTATGCTTATGTGCTACAGTGAAGGAAAAATGTGAGAAAATACACTACAAGTGAGGTGTAGTAGTTCCAACATAAAATTCCAATTATTTTAGGGGTGTTTATAACCTTTTTTATTGAAATATTTTATTACTCCTAGGTGCAATCTTAAAGATATTCAGCAGTAGAAGCATTACTAATCTCAAGAGATATTGATCCTGAGTAATCTTCTGCCTTAGACCTTGTAAATATGCAGTGATCTCATCTTTTGTCTTGCTTCATGCTGATAATTTAGTAAACATTTTGAAATGTTATTTTTGACCACAATTCCCAAAATGTAAGGTAAAGGTAAAGGTTTCTCCTTGACATTAAGTCCAGTTGTGTCCGACTCTGGGGGTTGGCGCTCATCTCTATTTCTAAGCTGAAGAGCCAGCATTGTCCGTAGACACCTCCAAGGTCATGTTGATGGCATGACTGCATGGAGTGCCATCACCTTCCCGCTGGAATACTACCTATTGATCCACTCACATGCATGTTCTCTAACTGCTAGGTTGGCAGAAGCTAGGGCTAACAGCAAGAGCTCACCCCACTCCCCAAATTTGAACCAGAGACCTTTCGGTCAGCAAGTTCAGCAGCTCAGTGCTTTAACCCACTGCGCCACCGGTGGCTCCAAAATATACCAGCTAATATAACCTAACACCACCCTGGATGAGGTATTCTGATATTTATGTTCCCCAAAAAGCAATGTTTCCAAAATTTTCACTTGTAAACTTCATTAAGGGCTATTCCAGTCAGCTATGATTTTGAGTTGACAGTTGGAGAACCAAGGACAAACATCCTCTTTTAAAACTCAATACAGAAAAATGTTGGTTGAGATCCTGAATGAAACACCTAGCTGTCACAGCTTTATTCAGTCTTCTGATCTGACCTCCACCTTAAAAGTTAGGCAGCCCAACTGAGCAAAGGAGTTTTGTGAATGGTGTGTTGAAGGGTGACACAGCCAGCCCTCTCCTACCCGTGAGTTACAGTGTGATGAGCAGAAACATAAATGTCTGCAGGATCTCTGTTGGACTGTGAATTGCTGGTAATAGAAGGCTAGATGTGTCACCCTTCAGCATGCCACTCAAGAGTGCAAGATAACTTCTTCATTTAATCACTACCTGACTTTTGAGGTGGGTTTTAGGGATATTTGCTGTTGTGGCAATGCAGAATGCAACACAGTTATAAGGTTGTAAGTCCAGTTCATGACATTGTAACTATCTAACATGATACCAACCATTATATGCAAAGACAGTTTTAGTAATGAGATCTATAAAAGTGGTAAACCTGCCTGTCAGTATTGGAATGTTTACCTGGGGGTCGGGACCTCTTGGGGGGGGGGGTGTCATGAGTAGGTGTCAGAGGGGTTGCCAAAAACCATCAGAAAACAGTATTTTCTGTTGGAAATGAGGGTTCTGTGTGGGAAGTTTAGCCCAATTCTATTGGTGGTGGTGGTGTGTGGGGGGGGTCAGAATGCTCTTTGACTGTAGGTGAACTATAAATCCCAGCAACTACAGCTCTCAAAGGTTTATTTTCTCCAAACTCCATCAGTGTTCACATTTGAGCATACTGAGTATTTGTGCCAAGTTTGGTCCAGATCTACCATTGTTTGAGTCCACAGTGCTCTCTGGATGTAGGTGAACTACAACTTCAAAACTCAAGGTTAGTGTCCACCAAACCTTCCAGTATTTTCTGTTGGTCATGGGAGTTCTGTGTGCTAAAGTTGGGTTCAATTCCATTGTTGGTGAAGTTCAGAATGCTCTTTGATTGTAGGTTAATTATAAATCCCAGCAACTACAACTCCCAAATGACAACATCAAATACTCCTCTCAAACCCACCAGCAGGCATGTAGCTGGGGGGGCTTGAGGGCTTCAGCCCCCCCGAAATTCTCAGGTTGGTCCGTGATAAGGCCTTACTGGTACATTATTAAAACTGTTATGTGTATTCATATCATGATCTGATCACCATGCTCAATATTTCCCATATGCATGGGGGTATTGGGATAACGATACAAAATGTTTGCTAAGGTAGACCCTCTCTGACTCAGACTCAGCCCCTCCCGAATCAAGCTCAGCCCCTCCCGAATCAAAATCCTGGCTACGGCCCTGCCCACCAGTATTCAAATTTGGTTCAGTGAATGAAAATATATCCAACATATCAAATATTTACATTATAATTCATACCAGTAGAAAAATTACTACTGTAAATTACTATTGTGAAGTAGCAATGAAAATGTTATGGTTGGGAGTCACCACAACATGAAGAACTGCATTAAGGGGACACAGCATTAGGAAGGTTGAGAACCACTGGTCTAGGATGATGTCCTCTCACAGGATGGCTTCTTTAAACAATTGTATGTTACAATTTGATTAACTATAGTATTTTAGTAGAAGCAACTGTTTAAAATAGCTGTTTAGGGCTATTCCTCTAGCAGTGCTGTTGTGGGATTTTGGGAATTTTAGTTCAAATTTGTTCATTTTCAAGTTTTGATTCTATCTTTGCTTGGCAGTCTACTAAGCTTCTTCATGTCATCTTCAACTATGGATCTACTGAAGTGAATAGGTCTTGCCAGATGAAATTTTAGAAGCATAATAAACACATAAACCTTTCTAAAGCTTTGCCGCAAGGTTAATGTCACTCTGGTTGATGTAACTCAGACTCGCAGCCAAAAGAAGCTGGGTGGGTGTCCCCTCTTCAGCACACCTGTTCAAACAATTAGGGTGCATGGATCTCACCTGTTTGCTGGCATTTGTTTCTGCTCTGCCTTTGCTGATGCACCAGGAGTTGCTGACATCCGTCATCACCCACTTCATATATAGAGTTTGATGTGTTTTGTGTAAAGAACTATAATGATCCAATTTAGTGCTAATCTTGATCTCTTCATTTCATGCTGGTGTATAAGCTCTCAGTCCAGCTGTTTTTCAGCATCCTTTCGAAAGACTGCAGATGACTCACTTTTGGTTCAAGTTGGAAAAAGCAGGACTCGTATGCCACATTGCCTGCTGTAAAATCTTTTGACAAAAACACTCCTGCAGAACAATAAAAAAGATTTAGAGTTATACTAATAGCTACACGTGGGCATGGCATGAGTTTTACACCTCCATGTTTGAGGTGACTTACTCTATATTTGGTGAGCACCTGTGTTCAGTCTGCAGATTTAGCAGTTTTAGCGTCATTTGTCATTGACATGGTTCTGTTTAGGGACCTGCATTAGTCTTAACTTAGAGGCTTTGGGTCCAGAACATTTGAGAGACATCAACTTCAACAACTTTTCTTGTTGTTAAACAGGGCTACATTTCTGGGAATCTTGTAGATCAGTTACATGTTCTTTCCTATTCCCAAGTTATGATTGTATGTGTACTTATGGAGAATACAAGAACAATTATATAGAATCAGACCAAGTGTCCATTTAGTCCAGTATTTTGTTCCCCTCAGATTCCAAACACATGTTCATAGGAAGCCCACAAGCAGGACGTCGGCACCATAGCAGAAAGGTATATTGGTTCTGGTACTCTAACCATTTGCTTTTGGTAGACACCATGTGTGATTCATTGTTAACTTAAGTACCCTGAAGGCACCATATCTCAAATGAACATTAAACCTGAGCAGGGTTGAACTGGATTAGTACCTGGAAAGGACACAATGGAGGAAGAACAGTTCCTGTTGGCTGCATCTTAGAGTAGTGGTCTCCAACCTTTTTTTGACCAGGGACCACTTTGACCAGGGACCACTCTCCAACATTAGTACCAAAAGGGTTATGAATCAGTTTTTGGTCAACTTTAGATTTGGTTTGGGGTGCTGTTTCAGAAAATTGCATTGGATAGACCACATCAGCTCTAGTTTCTGATACAGAACATATGCCATGGTCAGGGAAGGAGTGGCATATGGTGCAAAAGGAGCAGAAAAAAAGAGTAAGGAGGCTTGCAGACCGGATTTTTGTCCTTGTGGCCCACTGGTGGTCTGCGGCCCACAGGTTAAGAACCACAGTTTTAAAGGAAGGCAGTGATCAACAACCTCTGCATATTTCTTGCCTACAAAAATCAAATGAAATAGAGGATTGCATTGATTCAACATCATTTCTGCATCTTTCCCAGCTCTGTCCTATTCTTTTGAGGTACATAGCCACATTCCAAGTATGGTGCAATGACACGTTTATCTAAAACACATTGTGAGTCTGAATGTTTTGTTTTCAATTCCTTTACTAATTATATCTAACATAAAATATGCCTTTTTTGTTTACACAGTGGGCCAACATTTCCTTCAAAGCCTCAGTCACAAATCCGAGGCCCCTTTCCTGGTCTGTCTTGGCCAACACTAATTTCTCTGATAGATAGTAGCGTTGTCATGTATGTAAAATGAGGATTTTTTTTGCTGCAATATGTATTTTACACTTTACACTTGCTTACTTTGAACCTCATTTACCATTTTAATGTGCACTTTTAGTTTGGAGACTTCTTCTTGGAGTGCTTCACTGTCATTTTTTTCTTTTGACCACTCAAGACAATCTGGTAACACAAGGAAGCCCTACTGTAATCTTGCTGACTCTGATGAGATTCTCCAAACTATAGAACAAATTACGTATAGGACTGGTCTTCCCATGATGGTTCCAGATTGATTGGTTGGTTGATTCCTTTAGACTTGTGCTCTGATTTTTGGCTGGAGTTGCCAAGGCAGCTTCCAAGATTCATAATAATAGGTGTGTGATTACCTGCCTGTTTGTTATGACTCCTGAAAGCAATTGGTCTTATTGTTATGACTCTTTCTGAAAGCAATTGGTCTTACTGTTGGAAGAGGAATGAGAGGGGATCACATCCAGGAACAGATAAGCAATCTGTTACCTTTCTTTAAAGCCTGTGGGTGCATTTGTGAGGGTCACAGAGTGCAAAGCCAATTAACTATCCTGGGTACACACACACACAGAGCCCTAGGTGCAAGTATGGGCCAGTAGAATAAGGAACGTTGCCTATCAGCTAAGAATGGGGCAAAGGACCCTCCCTTTTAAGTTGAATTTTTGTGCATTAAAATCAGGTTTTGATGGTGTTGGCTTTCTTTCTAACTAATTTTGCTTTGCCGTGCTTTCATTTTGCTTTGCCGTGCTTTCATGTTATTCAGTTTCTCATGCTAACATGCACATTACTAACACCTCGTATCATGTTCGTACATGCCAAGAAGGGGCAAAATAGGGACACTGTTTCTCCCAAATAAGAACTCCCCTCACATGAAATTTTCTCCCACACCTCAAATTTCTAGCATTTTAGTAACTTAAAATGTCAGGTGAGCATTTGAAATATGGCTGAAGCATTAAAAAAGGGTGTGGGTAAGTAAAGCTATAAGGAAACGAGAATACTGCAAATATGAGTTCCAGACATGAATGATTTCCAATAGCTCAATTTCTACATGATTAGGAATTTGATGACAGAAGGAAAATTCCCTGCTGGGGGAAATTTTTTGTGGGCTACAATTCCGTCATTGCCCTCCAATCACATATACATCTTAGGCACGTTTTTAATACAGCAACAAGAGAGAGTCAAAAACTCATATAAGATTGACAACCAGTAAGTAATTATTAATAAGCGAGTGCTGTGACTTAATATCAAATGAAAACAATGGTTTGCAGATAATTTGGCAAGTTGTAAAATCATGATATTGCCCACGTTCATAAATTACATGATGCATTTCTAAATTTATGAAGAGTCCACATCCCAAAACATGGGGTTTTCTTTGTTATTTTGTGCACTCTATATAAAAGGAAATGTTTTCCAGCCCTCAGTAAAGAAACAGCAGCTAAACTACCAAGGGACAAGCTTTCTGCATCCCAAAATATAAGGCATACAATATAATAAGGGGCACGTGACAACTCGAAGTAGTCATATGATGGTGTCTCAGTCTGACCATCCTTTCCTGGATCTCTTACATTGGCACGATGGAGAAAGAAGAGACAGTCCAGAAGAAGCAGGAGCTTTTTTCTCTGGTACTCCTATAATGTTCTTTAAGCCTACATACAGCCTTTTAAAACAACCTTATTATGCAATCATCTATGCCTGGACAGTCTGGTCACTTAGTTGGGAGAGGAGCAGGAATCTTCAAGGGATAACCAATTTGTATTTTGCACAATAAGGCTGAGAATGCTCTTTTAAATCTTAGGTCAAAGTATCTGTGATCACAGATGGCTGGTGCACTCTATGACTTAAAAGTAGTTTCAGCCACAAAACATCCAGCTATTCCTGCAAAGATTTGGAAACACCACTGGATTTGAAAGGAATGCCCCCAAAATTTCTGCAATATATACAGAAGTCAGTGACAGGTTAGAAAAAAACACAACACCACAGTGAAAGGGCAAAACAATCCCCAGTTAAATCAATAACTTTACTTCTGACTGCTTTAAAGGCAATTGTTTTAGATGTCACTATCTGGAATAGCTCTTTGCTCTGATCAATACCTTGTGGCAATGCTAGAGCTATTCAGATAAGCTATCAGTGGAACTAATTGTTGTTGAAACGGTGCCCTTTTGTTCAGTGAGGGTGGGATGGATTTGTTTTTCCAATGCAAGTTGATTGGAGTGCTTTTCGGCTCAATTCCATTTCAAGCTGGCTTTGCCAGTGCATCTCAAGGGGCAATGCCAAATTACTTTATTGCATCCCCCTAATGCAAAGGAGATTTTGATTTATAGGGAAAGGTGCTGGGGCTAAAGCCTGCCTGGAAGACCCTCCCCTGTTGTTTTGGGGCATAGGGATGGTGGTCACTCAGTGGAAAGTATAGATGTACATTATTTTCTTCCTGAGCCTATACTTACAGTGAAAAGTAGTTTCAATTTTAGACCCCATTAATGCCCGGCAAAGCAAATTGTGGGATCTAAGAGCAATAAGATTACCTGTGCTTCAAATTAAGCATCAAGGTAGGTTTATCTGTAGTTTTAGTTAGTAAAGTGATAAAGCCACAGAAATCGAACCGAAGATTATGTTACGATCCCTTGGAAATAAATTGCCTATAAAGTCACTCTAAATCTCTCTGTCATTAACAAGATTTTAATAAATATCTGAAGGCTCTCAAAAACAGAAATAATTTTCACTAAGGTAATGCAGACTTATGACTAGCATGGCATAATAGTTTGAATCCTGGCTCAGGAATTTGTATTCCTACTTGGCCATGGAAACCCACTGGTAACTTTGGGCAAGTCATATTCTCTCAGCCCAAGCTGAAGGCATGGGCAAACCCCCTCTGATTAAATCTTTCCAGAAAAATCTGTGAAAATCTGAGGCTTGACATATGTAGGAAATGGCTTGAAGGCACACAACAACAATGAATGAGGTGCACTGATAGGTCAAGTAAGTATGGCATTGTAGCATAAGTAATCATTTTCTAATGTTTTATGATTTCCCTCATTTGCCAGGCAGTTGAGGGAAATGAGTATGTGGAAGTGGGCTGGTCATGAGCTGTTGGTAATGCCATCTGGCATCCTATTTGCATTGATTTTATAGACGCATACTGCACGCTTGTAGGTTTCTGTATATATGTTCCTTGGAAGAAAATGTAGTGGAACCCCATAATCCCCGTTGGAATGAGACATCTAACTGCATAAAGGCTAGAGACAGGACAAGAAAGCTTGAGCTCAATCTGTCTTCCATACACTGTTCTTCCTAAAAGAATGCCTGAGCAAGGCTATTAAAAGATGTTCTCGTCAGATAGAGCAGGCAAACTTTGGCCCTCCAGGAGTTTTGGACTTCAACTCCCACAATTCCTAACAGCCTACCAAAACACTTGGAGGGCTCAAGTTTGCCCATGCCTGAGATAGAGATTTACTGAGAATCTCTCTGGCATTACTTCGCGAATGAAGATTCTTATGAAGGACTCATCCCACGCTTTCTACAAGCGCGTTGATGACTAAGGAGGTTGGATGTGTCTTTTGAGCCTGTGCAATGGATTTTTCTGGTGGAGAGCAGCGTGCACAGAACTGGCCTCAACCTTTAAACCAAAGGTTTGTCTGCCAGGGTTTAGTAAGCTTAGGACGGTGGCAGCGAGGTCCTTAGGTCATAGGTTTGATTTGAGTTTCCTTCTCTAGATGGTTGACCTTACAGGGTTAGACAAGCACCATCTGCCCACGTTTGAAATTAGAATTTTCCTTCTCTTAGGATGGTTGCCATCCTGCTCTTTGACGCTCTTTGTCAGACCCTTCGGTTGTGACCTGTCTGGCATGGGAGGCCCTACTGGTGACTATTATGCCACCGCCAGCATAGCTCACAACTTCATTAGGGTACGCAAGCCTCTCCCCCGCGACAAGGGGGTGCCAATGGAGAGGACTGAGAATAGCTATATACTTAAGACGTAAGTAACTAAGCTGTCTGTTCTTTTTTTCTGCTACAGAATCTGAAATTGTTCAGCCAGTCCCAATCAAAATAGTTAAAAACATAATATACAGGTTTGATTGGACAATTTAATTTAACAAAAATGTTTTTTTTTCCTCTGACTTAACAATCCAGTTCTTTCTCTCAATTTCTGATCCCTGCTGGTTTGTTTAGTCTCTTCTGTGGCATCCAGAAGGGTCAGTATAATTATGTGTGTCTGTAACATCAGAATAGGTCATTATTGAGAGGATGAGGGTAGGTGGAGAAGGAAAACATCAAGAAAGAGATCACAAGAGCTGAAGAACTTTAGATAATGTTATCTAAGAAAGAGATTCCAGCCTGTTCAGTTGAAAAGTCAATTATTCAGACTATGCTCATGGTAGCATCATTTTATTACCAGCAGTTGCTGATTATGGATTTTATCTCTAGTCAGTTCATGATATCTCTTTTATGTGATTGACTTTTGATGGAGCTGGTGTTTATTTTATCCTTTAAAGTTAGGTTGAGGTGGTTATTGTTGTATTTTTATTGTTCCAACCAGGTTTCATTTTGTGTGAACCGCTCTCAGTGCAGAACCAGAATTCAGAGTGCCCAAAGTTCAGAATCCATATACACAAGAGACATCTTTTGGGTCAAGGAGCTATCAATCGGAACAGAGTCCACCCAGTCAAGGTAGCAGATCAGTAAACCGTCAAACACTCATAAATCCAGTACTTACCGTCGCTAAGTCATATCATCAAGAGCTGAACTGAAAGATTGCTTCCAGTAGTTTAGCTGGCAAGAACCACCTGCTTATAAAGGCAGCTAACTCAACCAATGCCCACATTCTATGATATTTAAAGAACGTGTTTCACAGCTGTGTGCACATAGCCTTTTACTATGTCAGCAGGGGATGATCTGTGCCAGATGCCAAAGCCTTCACTTCTTCCAGTGACTTGTATGGGAAGACTGTCTTTCTGCCTCTTCCTGCTGTGTATCTTGCTCATCTGGAGGAGGATGTGGTTGGCTATCAAACTGGCTATCAGACATCTTTTTCTGCTGCAGTAGATCTGCTTCATCTTCAGAGGAAGATGAACTCTCCAGGGAAGGAACATGATGAAATGACTGTTGCACACAACATCTCCAGCATGAGGGAGAATTACAACAGGGACTCTGCTTCTGCTTTTCATACCAAAAATTACTCACAGGAGGGGTGGGAACGTCAGCTACTTTCTGATCAATAGGGAAACAGAGCCCCATTGATCCCAGCAGCTGCTGCCCAGTGAGTGAGCACTGCAGGAATTGGGATCGGAATTGCTTGCAGCGTTGTATCTACAATGCTTATGCATTCCTAATACGTGAACAGATGTTACCTTGAACTGGACCAGAATGCAACTAGTAATCTGCTGTGAACCAAAAATTAGGAAGCAGGAGTTGTAGGTCCAGCCAATTGTTAGGACTGAAAGATAAATGAGAAGGTAAGATTGAGGAGAAATCAAAGAACTAAGAATAATCAAAATAATTGTGTCTTAGGTTAGTCTCAATTGCAAGTTCCCTTTTATAGTAAAAAGTGTACAAAGACATGGAGTTTGTAGCTTTTTCCAATGGTTCGATTAAGAAATGGCCATCCTGAATAAAGTGATATCAGTATAAAGCCAGATTATATTTAATTCATGATTAAACTAGCTGTTAATAGAAATGTGAATTTCCTATTATTCACCCATTTTTCTCACTTGCAAGATAAGTTCCTCAGACATACATACTCATATTTTGAGTTTGCACCAGCCTTGGCCCGGCTTTTTAATTGCTCTGAACAGGCAGGATTATTTTTAATATACATGTGTTATTGTGATAATTTTATGCTTATGTTGTTTTGTTAATTTTATGTTATGCTGTTTACTTTGTATGTTTTGGTGATGTTACTTGGAAACCGCCCTGAGTCCCCCACAGGGAGATAGAGCAGTATATAAATAAAGTTTTATTTTATTATTATTATATGTGTTGCTTGGATGTCCCAGGCTAATGTGAGTGGTACACTGGATTAATGAGAAATAGATGCATTTCACCACTTGGGGAGCACTTCTAAAAAAACCCAAAAAACCAGGTCACATAAATGTGTACTTTTGATCTTTGCAAATTGCTACCTTCAGGCCTGGGCTCAACACACAAATCAAGCCGTTTATTTTAATTGCCACAGCTGGCACAAGATATTTTAAAACCTCAGATGAATGGCACTTCCTCATCTGAATCAGATGGCCAGTGTTGTGAAGAAGGCACTTTCAATGTTCAAGGCGTGAAAACCAGGAGAAAATGGAATGAGATCCCACACAGTAATAACATTTACAGATCACAGTTTGCAGTGTTATCTTAAAAGTTCTGCTTTCAAGACTCCTTAATACAAAATATTTCTAATAGCCCCTATAAACTTTCAACAGGGCAGAAAAATACTAAAATAGTGAAGGCTGACAATGACTGAGGAAGCAAGAACAGAAAGTTAACATACAATTTGTCATTAAGGCAGGTCCTATTAGCTTCCACTCCATCATCCTGCTCCCCAGCTTAAATGTCATATCAGATGCTTCAGAGGATTCATCATGTGAAAAACAAGTTTTTATTTACTAAGAATGGGGAGCAAATTGGTTACTTTTAAACCCAATGATAATCCGGAGTTCTATGATGATGGAATGTCTAAGGTTATCGAATAGGTCAGCAAACAGCACTCCAGCATAGAAGAAATAATCAGATGTTATTTATTTGATATTAATACCTAATCCTCCTCCAGTCTGTTCAGTTCTGATAGTTTTGGAAGTTTTATAAATCTGGCTAAATTCCCCGATTGCTTGAAAAGTAGTACAAATTATATAACACTTGAAGCAGACCACAAAGCATGTCTTTTCATCTCAATCTTTCTCTGAGAGTCGAATTCTATTGATGTAACATGTACATCTATTAGGGATGAGAAGAGTATTTGAAAATGTTTTGTTAAAAGTCTATAAAATTGTGGTTTTTGAATTTTGGTAGACCCTAATGGGAGGAAGGCTAGAATGGTGGGAATTTTTACAACTCAGGACTTTTAAAATCACAAACAGTCACGGAACAGGAAATAATACTTTTTGTGCAGCGATATAATTTTCTGCACAGAAAATGCTGTTTCTCACACAGAAAATTTTGTATACAAAACACTCTTTCCTGTAAATGCCCCATTACCTGTTGTCTGGTATTAATTTTGGAATGTATTCACTTACAGTAATAAAAACTTGCCACAGCAAGAAATTCTTTGAAAATTGTATAGTTTTTTCTGCTATTCAAAAATACCACATGCAGATTTTGTACAGAATCAGTCTTGAACTGTGAATAGTCCTTGGAAACTGCACAGTTTTCAAAGTAACAAGGAAATTGCTGAGTTTACTTAATGCTTCCTTACTTTAAGTTAATAGGGCCAAAAGTAAGGGCAAGATAATGGAAATGCCCAATGAATTACAAGAAAATCTGGAAGGCACATCCCCTTTGAGTGGGACTTGATTCCTTTTCACTGATATTCTAGGAGATGACCCCTCAATAAATCTTGTGAACCAGTGTTTCTCAATCTGGGGGTCGAGAGCCCTGGGCGTGTCGCAAGGGGGGTGTCAGAGGGGTCGCCAAAGACCATCACCATATTTTCTGTTGGTTATGAGGGTTCTGTGTGGGAAGTTTGGTCCAATTCTGTCATTGGTGGGCTTCAGAATGCTCTTTGATTGTAGGTGAACTGTAAATCCCAGCAACTACAACTCCCAAATGTCAAGGTCCACCAAAAGTGTTCACATTTGGGCATATTGAGTTTTTGTGTCAGGTTTGGTCCAGATCTACCATTGTTTGAGTCCACAGTGCTCTCTGGATGTAGGTGAACTACAACTCCAAAACTCAAGATCAATGCCGACCAAAACCCTTCCAGCATTTTCTTTTGGCCATGGGAGTTCTGTGTGCCAAGATTGGTTCAATGCCATTGTTGGTAGAGTTCAGAATGCTCTTTGATTGTAGGTTAACTATAAATTCCAGCAACTACAACTCCCAAATGACACAATCTATCTCCCCTCCCCCCCAGTATTCAAATTTGGGCGTATTGGGTATTTGTGTCAAATTTGGTCCAGTGAATGAAAATATATCCTGTATATCAGATATTTACATTATGATTTATAACAGTAGCAAAAATACATTTATGAAGTATGAACGATAATAATTTTATGGTTGAGGGTTACCAGAACACAAGGAACTGTATTAAGGGGTCATGGCATTAAGAAGGTTGACAGCCACTGCCCTGAACAATCCATTTAGTTTTTGAAAACTTGCAAGCTAAAAGTAATGGGATTCCATGAATAATATGAACAATTCTAATATTCATTTTAATTTTGTTTACCTTATCACACAGGCTCATCTTCAAGCTTGCTCATCTCTATAAATCTTGTGCAATATATTTTAACAACTTGCTTATCTTAAGATTAATCAGCTGATATAGGTCCCTAGTGATAATTACACCCAAATAAGTAATAATTTTTAGGGAATATCAAAGCTGTCATGCTTTAAATAGCTAGAGTGCATCTTATCATGACCTGGCAGTATTTCTGACTTAGACCAGTGAATTGAATACCCAGATATTTTATCGTTATTAATCAAATACCTCAAAACAGGGTTTGATTACTGGAACTTTGAAATGAGCAACAAAAAATCATCTGTGAAATACTCAACACCTCTCTCTCTCTCTCTCTCTCTCTCTCTCTCTCTCTCTCTCTCTCTCTCTCTGAATTTCCTCAGAATTTTGGAACAGGGTAATAGTTTTTCCTCCATTATATTTCAAAATGTACAGATCTTGGATTTATGTTTTATGAGATAAACATGGACAAACAACCATGGAAGAATTATATTGGTCTGGGTGCTGTGAAACAAAGAAAAGAAGGAAGAAAAATAAGAGAATTAAAGTTGCTGGAGATCATCCGTGGAGCGTTTTAGAAATGATGGAGGGCAGAATGGCTCACAACAGGCAGCTTCTTAAATGAGTTATGGAATACTGTCTCTAATAAGTAGTCAGCACAAAGATGTTTCTAAAATTTGAAGAGACTCATTTGTCAGTAAGTCTCTGAACAGATTTACAGAAACATCTTGTTATATGTTAGTTGTTTGACCTCTGGTGATGCTGAAAGGATAACGGGAACCATTTTTGCTCCAGAGAAGAGCAGGCAGCTCTTTTCTCTCCAACAATAGGATAGTTCATTGACTGATGTGTTAAAAATTGCCATCGAAACTACTTAAAATATTATATTGAAATGTCAACACTTTGATTACAGTGCCACCTCATCTTTCAAAGAAATGGATTGGATCCAGATTATGGTACATTAGTAATTCTTTGGTCCTAGTATGGGGTGAGTTAGTCATGACTAATTAACCTTCCATTGATTCTAGAGAACTAGTAGATGACTTTTATTAATGACTTCATCACACAGTAAAATCAGTGTTTCTACACATTTAAGAAACGGCAACTCACAGCATCCTTTGCATAACACAAGCTTCAACTATGGGGTTGAGGTATTTTGCCGTTTCTAAAGTGATTTTTCCAATGATTCCTAAATCAGTTGGAAATAACTTATTTTTAAATTCTCCACATAGAGACAGGCAAAATGGCCAATTTCCCCATCTGATGTTTGTAAATTAAAAAAATGACACATTGTGTGGGAGGAGCTGAAATGCCCATTTCCCCAGATCGCTAATGCAGAGGCTTGGGGAAAGATCAGGGGTAATTTAACACCACTTCCTATGATCCAAGGTGATTTTTTAAAATAAAAAAATAATCAAAATCTTAGAGGAACAAATTTCAGTGCAAATGACCCCAGGGAAAGTGCCATCTTAAGAAAGGTGCTTAACTCTGTTTCCGTGGAAGGGCCTTGAGTTCAAACAACCTCATGGAAAGTGCCACCTTAAGCAAGATGCCTTAAATCTGCTACAGTGGAAGGGTCTTGAAGGCACTGCTGGCTTAAAGGATGCCTATTTTAAAAAGTGGGCCAGTATCCTTGAAATGGGAGGAGCCATTGCCTGCCCATGTGATGGGAATTAAGTGGATGGTTGAGTTACAAGCTGGAGGAGGCAATATTGTGTGATGGGAGTGAGTAAATTCTTCATCTTCTTTAAAGACAGAATTCCATGAAACTCCACCCTTTCCCCCGCTTTCCCTCATTTTCTCCTGTGATGAAGTCTATAGTCTATTTGGGTGTGACATAATGGCTATATGGCTTGTGGTGAGTCAGGCAGTTCTTAGGATCATTACCAGTGGTCACTCTTACAATGATTAGTGTTAGCCTGCTGTCCAAAATCTCGGGCTCTATACTGGCATGCCAGTTCTAATGTTTCCCAATCAGGACACACAGAGAGATAAGGGAGAATCAGAGGTATATTGCTCCAATTGGCCAAGGAAGGATGTCGGAGGAATTTTCCATATCTGACATGCTCTCTGTTTACATTTGAGAATAACAGACATTATTCTGATTGGTGCAAATTATGATCTGCTGTCTTATTGGTTCAAAGTGACTTCATGATTGTCATGTTTTACAGCTTGTGATTGGTGGAATGTGTGTGGCAGGGACTTTAATAAAGTTTTTATTGGAGAAAAGCTTGAGTTTGTCTGCTATGTTTGAGTCCATCCTCCTTAGGCTAGAGGTGGAGAAGTGGGTGCTAGTTTGGGGACAATGGAGGCATTGATTTCTAACAGGGCAGAATGGCCCTTGGGTGATAGGATTTCCTAGCTCTTGTTGAAACAATGGAGAGCAAGGCTGCAGTAAGAAACTTGGACCTCCTTTGGGTAGGATTCATTGTGCCTTTGTATGATCATTTTGCCATGCAGTTATCAGCATTACAATTTGTAATTTAGACTGGCTGCTAGGGCGATGAGGAAGTTTCAGTGCTGTAGTGAGCTGTGCCTATTTTGTGTTGGTGGGAAGAAGGAAAGTCAGGTGAGGCTTCTCAGCAGGGTTTTTTCCTGCTACTAAAATCAAGTGGGATATTGGGACATCATTCGTTTTCAGGACTCTGACATTTAGGGTCTGGTTTTTCAGACAAGACAGTGGCTGGAATATTTTTGTCTACAAATTATACTGTTGACAGGCATTGATGGGCTACATTTTTATAATAAATCATTTTAACTCTGATATTTAGTGCAGCTTCCACTTCATGCATTAAGAGTGAGCCCAAATGTAAAGCTAACATCACACTCATAAGTTTAATGCCCCCAGTCCTAGTTCCACTGCAAATGGTTTAACTATGATTCTATACACGCTTTAGTGTGTGTGTGTGTGTGTGTGTGTGTGTGTGTGCAGTGATGTAAAGGGAGGGGAAGCAGTTACTTCATTGGCATAATGATAAACTTTTTCTAGTTATTTTTAAAAAAATAATTAACAAGTATTGCCTCCATTATTACACAGATTAAACATGGAACCAGACAACTTTAAAGCATGGTCAAGATGACAAAGGTTATTGATAATGCTGAGTAGACAAGCTAGGAGAGGCTTTGAATTCAGTTTACATCAAAGGAAGATAACTGAACATTAAAGGAGAAAATGGGTGGAGGAGAAAGAAACTGGGACATTTTAAAAGTAGATGGAAAAGTGGGATGATTGAGGATTGATTTGGATTGTCCATGAAAAACCGAGATGCTAGGAGTGTATTATATTTATATAAATGTTGCTTTGCCATTTAGCAACTGAGTCAGTGGGTCTACTTATCACTGAGATTAGCAAGTGGTATTAGACCGGGAGTGGAAATTATGCAATCTTGCTAAAGTGACTGGATTGCAATGCCCAGCAACCCTAGCCAGCACAAGCAATGTTGACAGATGTTTGGAGCTGCAATTCAACAGCCTCTCAAGGATTGCTTCTGTACCAATCCTGACTTTATGCCATTCTCTTATCATTTTTGTCTTAAAGAGCAATGTAAAATAGCAAATAATAATAACAACAAGCAACTGAACAAGTTAGTCTTAAGTAGTATAATAGGCAGTATCATAAAACACTATAACAAGTTATGTGAATAAAATTTTTTAAAAGTAATTTTTCAGACTCCGTCTAAAATGCACTATGACCAATTCAGAACACAAGGGCACTTTCATGTAGTCCTACACAGCTTCCTATCTTGCCCTGTGTGTTTGCTTGCAGGTCATCAGCTAAGGATCACAAGATAGCAAGACTTCAAGAAGCCGTTCTAGTTCATATATTCCTCAGGGGGTAGGGTGAAAGGAGAACACTGTGATACATTTGACTCCACTAAGAAAATAACATCTGTGAGCCAAGAGCTCTATGTGAATAAATGGGATGCTTCAGATCTTCATTTGCACTATTTATCTCTTTTCAGAAAAGTGGCAATGAATTATGTAAAGGGTAATACCATGTGTTCAGTCATTCTTATAGAAAACCTAAGCTCATTTTGAAAGCTGTCTAATGGAGAGGAGTAGCTCATTTGCCTTTCTTCAACCAAATGGTTTCACCGTTGACCTATATATGAAAATAGGCTAAGTCCTTCATCTATCCTGATAGGACCCTTACACATTATATATAAATACTAGCTGTCCCCAGCCACGTGTTGCTGTGGCCTAGTCTGGTTAAATGGGAAAAAAAGAAATGGGAAAAAGCAGGTTTCTAATATATTTAATTTCACAATGCTTGTGAATATTTGTTGTTGTTCCACTGTCTGTGCAGATATAGAGATTGTATGGTTTGCCAACTCTAGAACATGCAACATATAATTGTCCATGTGAGAAGCAATCCATGTCTAGATGTGAACCACACAATTCTAAAGATTGACCCTGAGCTTTGTTGATGGTGATTGCAAACGCCAATTGAATTGGGAATTGCTATCTCTTAAATAGAAATGGCCTTTTTATTGGAATCTTAGGAATGCGAGGAATGAGGACATCTTCAACCCAGAATCTCAAGAATATCCACAATGTCTGATTTGTAGTGGATTATATGTCAGTGTAGACTTAGGACCCATCCTTGCAGCCGTATAACCCAGAACATCAGGACAGATAATCTACAATATCTGCTGTGACCTGAGTTATCTGACTCCAGACCGCCATGTAACCCAGTTCAATGTGGATCATATACAGCTGTGTGGAAGGGGCCTAAAGAAAGATACAGGGTGCCCAAAGGAGCCCCAATGAAGTAAATAATAAACATACAGCAGCATTCCTGAGGGTAGGGGTGGCACTGGAGGAAGGGAGGAGGGAGGAAGGCCAACCCCCCTCAGATGAGACAATGATTGACAGTGAGGACTTTTTTTTAAAAAAGGGGGAGGGCATTGAAGCTAGGGAAATCCAATGGAGGGGACATGATGCACATGCCTAGAAAGCCAAATAAACAAACAGAGCCCAAGAGGTGAGGCCTGTCTTACCTGCCCAAAGAGGCCTGTCTGAGTGGGTGAGTGGCCGCAGTACACTCCCTCTCCCTTGGGTGCAACTTTGTACTGAGGCAGATAAGCAGCATGGGGGGGGGAGAGGTGATGGCGCAACCACGAGGCCCGTCTCTACCATATACCCTTGTGCAATCCCACCACCTTCAGGGCAGAGCGAGCAGTGCCAAAGCGAAGGACAACAATAAACTATACTCACGAAATGAATGCTATGATAAACAACACATCTCAATTCCAACACAATTAAATCAAAATGAAATTACATTGAATTCTTTGAAAATTCAAGGTAGCAATGTATCCAGAAAGATTAAAATATTTATTTTATTTATTTATTTACTCGGCTTTTATGCCGCCACTCCCAAATAGGCTCGGGGCGGCTTACAGCCAGAAAGCAGAACACTATACAATAAACATATACACTCTAAAATGCAATATAAAATACAAGATAAAATACACAATAAAACAGCATTAAAAACACACTTAGGATAGTTAGACGGTCTGGCAACATTGGCATAGCTTGGGGGTCCCGCTGGGCCTATACCTGGAAGGCCAGCTGCAAGAGGTGAGTCTTACATGCCCGCCTAAACAGGAGTAAGTCATGGATAGCCCGTGTAGCTGGCGGAAGGGCATTCCACAGTATCGGCGCTATGACCGAGAAGGCCCTTCTGCGAGTGGCAGTTCTTTTGGCCACTTCAGCGGAAGGAACAGCTAGAAGATTAGAATCCTCCGAACGAAGTGATCTAGAAGGGTAATATGGGGTGAGACGGTCCCTCAGATACGCTGGCCCCAGGCCGTGTAAGGCCTTAAACGTAAGAACCAACACTTTGAAGGTAATCCAGTGCTCAATAGGCAGCCAGTGCAGATCCTGCAAAATGGGTGTTATATGGCATCCTGCTGGGGAGCCAGACAGGAGCCCGGCGGCAGTGTTCTGCACCAGCCTGAGCTTCCGGGTTATCGACAGAGGAAGGCCGACGTAAAGAGCGTTACAGTAATCCAGCCTCAAGATGACCGTGGCTTGGATCACCGTGGCCAGGTCAGACCAGGACAGGTAGGGGGCCAGCCTCCTTGCCTGTCGGAGATGAAAGGCGATCTTGCTGACCACAGAGACCTGGGTCTCCATGGTCAGCTGGGAGTCCAAGTGGACCCCCAGGCTCTTCGCGGAAGACGATGGGCATAACGCCGCACAGTCCAGGGTCGGAAGCTGGACATCCCCACCACCCGGACGACCCGGCCACAAGATCTCCGTCTTAGCTGGATTCACCCTCAACCTACTGGCTCGCAGCCATCCAGTAACAGCTTCGAGGCAGCGCTGGAAATTATCGGGGATGGGGCCAGACCTGTCCTCCACCCTCAGAATGAGCTGAGTGTCGTCAGTGTACTGATGACACTCAAGCCCATAGCTCCGCACCAGCTGTGCAAGCGGCTGCATGTAGATGTTAAATAATAGAGGGGAAAGAATGGCCCCCTGCGGAACTCCACAAACTAATGGGGAGCCCTCGGAGACCACTCCACCCCTCCTCACATGCTGAGACCGCTGGTGGAGGAAGGAGGTCAACCATTTAAGGGCTGTCCCCCTCACTCCAGCCATGGCCAGGCGGTGGATCTAGAGATTGTGGTCGACCGTGTCAAACGCTGCCGTGAGGTCCAATAACACGAGCAGCGCAGACCCGCCTTGGTCGAGCTGGCAGTGGAGTTGGTCTGTGATGGAGACCAGGACCGTCTCCGTCCCGTGCCCCGAACGGAAGCCGGACTGGAAGGGGTCTAGCCATGTTTCATCATCTAAGAAGGACTGCAACTGCTCCATTACTGCCCTCGTAATAGAATCGTAATATGCAGAATGCTGCGGCACAGCTGCTCACAGGGGAGCCTGCGAGCTGCCACATAACACCAGTCCTTCAGCAGTTGCACTGGCTACCGATTGAGCACCGGATCAGTTTCAAAGTGTTAGTTTTGACTTTTAAGGCCTTACATGGTCTGGTGCCAGTGTACTTAAGGGACCGCCTTATCCCTTATAAACCCCAGAGATCACTGCGATCAGAAGACCAAGATCTTTTGGAAATCCCTGGTGTAAAAAGCTTCCACCTGACGGCTACCAGACGAAGGACTTTGACAATCATTGCCCCCTCACTATGGAATTCCCTTCCTTCCGAAGCCTGAGCACTTCAGGACCTGGTGGCTTTCCGTAGGCCCTGCAAAACCTACCTCTTCCAGCAGGCTTTTGGAATGTACTAGTATAATTTAAGTTTTCAGTCATTGTTTTAACTGTCTGTATATTATTTTTTTATGTAAACCACCCCGAGCCTTTGGGAGCAGCTGTCTAGAAATTGAAGTAATAAATAAATTAAAATAAATAAATTAAAATATGTAGTATTGTGTGTGTTGCTTTGGCGTCCAGCAGATAGTACTGTTTTTTTTTGAAAAAATTTTTTTTACCTGTCACAGGTGTGACATCTATATAATAGTAGATATGTAAAAACATAAAAACATGTGCCTATTCAAATGCTATGTTGTATCAAACTGTCAAAGCAATCGGTGATATATTTTGGGAGATTGAAGGTTTTGAATAAACGAACATTTGCATTTTTATTTATATAGATGTGAATGTGAATAACTCACAGGGCTGGTGTAGTATGGCCAGGCCATACCACACTATAAAATTACAGTACCATGATTCCACTTTAACTGGCATCACACTAGCCTATATAATCTTAGGTTTTCTATTCTGGTGAGCCACTTCAAACTGTTTGGAAAATAATTCTAAACATCCCTATCTTAAATGGCAAAGCCCAGAATTCCACAGATAGATGCCATGGCAATTAAAGTTGAATAATTGTGCTATAATTGTCTTGTGTGAAAAGGCCTGGCCACATCAGCCATGTGAGTTATTTGTGTCCACATATTCATGTAACCTTAACCAATGAATCCTTGTGCTAGAAGGAACCTTAAAGAACAACTAATACAACCTCCTACTGATTGGGATAAAATGAAACAGAATCCAATGCTTTACATATAAAATGTGGTGTGTAGTAATTTTATTCAATATGTTTGAAGGATATAGTATTTTAATGTTACAAGCCACTCTGGCTCTTCAGAGATAAAAGAGGATATTATTTTCAAATAAATGAAAGAGTGAATGCTAATTGCAGGACAACCGTGCCTTTACATAATTTATATTGGCTAAACAAGATAATCCTTATATAGGAGAATTAATGAGCACAAACCTAACATCAAGTATATGTTCTGTGCACCTTGAAACTAGCAGAACAGTTCAGTGATCTTGGTTTATATTTCAACATATCCTCTGCTTCCTCTAGTCCAGGCTTGGGCAAACTTTTTTTTCTTGGGGCCGCATTGCGTGCCCAGTCAGGAGGGCCAAGCCAGGAGGGAGGGGGTTAGGCACAGACAGGGTGAGGAGGGCCCGGGAGAGGGCAGGACCCAGGAGAGGGTGGGGCCAGGAGGGGCAGGGCAGGGTAGGGCCCGGGTCATCCTCAGGTTGTCCTCCCAGCATAAGGATGGGACTGCTTGGCTCATCTTTATGTCGAAAGGAAGGCAGGACAAACGGTGACTGCACAGACCCCCCTCTCCCATTGCTCGGGCTGTCCTCTTGGCATTATGCTGGGAGAAGGGAAAGACTAGCGGCGACTGAGAATGCTTAGGGGGGCTCTCAGCCACCACGTGCCTTCCTTTGAGCCATCCTCCTGGCATAAGGATGTGGCTGCTCACACTATCCTTATGGCGGGAGGAGGGAGGGACATACAGTGTCTGAGAGCATACCAGAGGGCTCTCAGCTGCTATGTGCCTCCCCCCCCCTTTTTTGCCATCAGGATACAGTGGGCCACTGTGTTCTTCTGCTAAGGACAGGGAAAATGGGGAGGGCCTGAGGTAAGCACTCAGGGGCTGCTTCTGTCCTCCAGGCCTTAGTTTGCCCATGTCTGCTCTAGTCTGTATATTTCCTTACATAATTTCACCTCATATTTGCTTTGCTTTCTGGACTCTCTCAAGTTTCTTCCTCCTTCTCTCTCAGAGTGACAATTCCTCCCTATTCACACCAATAAAAACTCTATTTATGCTGGTTGGCTTTACCACAACTTCTCCCCTTTTAATACAGGTGGTTGTGATAGGTCTGCTTCCACATTACAGTGTTACTGCATTGACTACATTTTATAATTATTTATGGTACTAAAATCCTTATTGAATATATTTTGATATTAAAAGTATTACTAGATGTAGTATTACGTGACTGACAAATCCTGTTTGGGGATTTCTAATTAAGCGCTAATAGCTTCTGGCACTTAAGCAGGAAGATTAAAGCTAATAAAGCCAGCAATTTTGAATGAGAAATCTGTTCTACCTGGATTAAGGGGCAGGTAGAACTCCCAAAGGCTAAATCCTGCCAAATTCTATTGCATTCCCTGTCTGTTGTGGGCTGTACAAATCTACCTTCTTCTTGACACCGCAAACGAATCTGTTACTATAGTTCAAAGTGAGCCCAGTTAATCACCAAACTTCTATCAGCAAATATTTGCTTGTCAATTATCCCTAATTATATCTTAACACTGTGGTAAACAGTGTCAATCCTGTCTGTCAAAATCAGTCAAATACATCAGTAGCCTGAAGTTAAAAATTCAGAAGATTCTTTTGCAACTACACAGCAAGGGAGGGATGAGCAAAGTGTTGTCCATAGACTACATACAACCCCTTGAGGCTGTTTTATGGTCTCCAAGGCCCTCCAGGGATCCCAAAAATTCAAAGACCTCCTAAAATGCATATGATATTTTCACCACATTCTTGCCTCCAGTGGGCCATGTTAGACCACATCTACACTGCCATATAATGCGGGGACCGTGATGCACTTGCCTCAGATAGTGTCATGAAAAGATAGCAAATATGCATTATTTCATTGCTAGTTATTATACTTTGATTGCCAGGAAGAGGTTCATTTGGGAGTTTCCAATTTTATGTGCCAAAATAACTTGAATGGCGTTAAGTATTGGACATGTTGACTTCAGCAAGAAAGGGATGCTATTGGCTTCCATGCCACAGGCAGCAAAATGCTTTGGCCTTTCTTAGTAAAATTTATTTATTGTTTCAATCTTGAGTGGACTCTCAAGATCAAAACAACAAAACCAAGAAATCATGCAAAACTGAAGGATCCCACAACAAAAGTCATTTGAAGAAAGGTGTCTCTATGCTGTTTGTGCATCAGTTTATAGCCAAATGTGTGTTTTTTTAAATAAAAAAAAACCAGAAAGAAAGAAAGACAAAAAAAGCAGGGGGGGCAGAGACTCCACTAGTTATGAGCTGTCCTGTTATAGTCTCATACAGGATTGCTCTGCTGGATGGTTTTTAGCAGATGGCTTCCCAGTAGGACCGCTGCTTTTGTAAATGACAGAACCTCTGTACATTTAATTCCTACATGCCAGGTGGAAATTTAGCCAGATGTAGTTTTTCCTGACATCACAATGTAATGTTAGTGAAATGAAGGGAGGAAAAGAAGGTTTGTGACAACAACAATCTCAAAAAATATCAGACTTGTTATATGTAGTTACTGGTCTGGATTACTGAAAGAGGTATATCATAGAGTGAATGGTTGTCGTCTGAAACAATCAATGCTGAATATGTGTACTGTAATTCCTGAAAATATTTTTTTGAAAATATTGGGATAATTCTTAGTTTACATCCATAGATTCAACAATTAATACTTTAGACACATTTATTTATTTAAAGAACATACTCTGTTTTTTTTCTTGCAGAAGTGGAGCAGCATGATAAAATATGAGAGAAAAAGAAAAATACAGTCAGCTCTTCACATTTGCAGTTTTGATTTTTGTAGATTTGATTATCCCCAGTCTTTATTAAAATGTTCTCTCTAGGTATCTCTAGGTTCTCCAGTGTGACTCTATGATCATCTTCCTCCAATTATGCTGGATGACTTAGTGATTTCTCTCTACATCTCTCTATGAATCTGTAGGTCAGTCCTCCAGAGGAAGGTGACCATAGATTTGTGCTGGAAGACCTAGAAATATTTAGATAGGCGTTTTCTCAGGTTAAAAAACAGCATTTTTAATTCATGCTTTTTTACTTTCACAAGGCTCCTCTGCCCCTAACCTAAAGGAATGTGGAGGGTTAATTGTATAGAATGGATGAAGATGAAAGACAGGCTTTACAATGAAGCTATGTATCCACCTAGTAGGGTGGAGGTAACTGTTCTGTGAGTCATTCTATACGTTAAATTAAAGTATGTGATAGATCAATAGAATGATTAAACAAGAGCTCTGTTAACAAGAAGTCATGCAGATCAGAGCAATGACGACATTCACCCATTGTACAGTCACAGGATGCTTCCATACAGCACCAAAATGTGGGACACAGAATTGGGTTTTTAAAATGAGAGACTTCAAAGGGAGTCCAAACACAGATCTGTCAATCCTGCTGCATAGTCCCCCACCATCCTCCTAGCTGTTTTTTTTATTTAAAAAATTCAAATCAGAGATGCGCATATGTGTATATGAGGTCTAGCGCATAATGGAGGGAAGGCGAGCACATGTTTTCCCTGCTTGCTGGGATACACAGGCATGGAAAGGTGCATGTTTCTCAGGAAGAATGGAGTTTAAAGGGCACCTTTTAAATATGTGTTTTCCAGCTCTTAACCCGATTCCTCTTGATTCCTTCTGATTCCTCCTGCACTGTGGCCAAACATCGTTTAGTCACCCTTTTAATCTGCTTCTTCTCGGGTTTTAATGCATGTGTAGAAGGGCCCACACTCAATGTAATAACATTTTGCTTTTTATATCTTTCGTTTCCACTTTATCCTCAAAATGACCCTGCAAAATCAGGAGATAATGATGACTTACTGAGCCCCCTTCTACGTTGCCATATAAAATCCAAGTTAACTGGATTATATGGCAGTGTAGACTCATATAATCCAATTCAAAGCAAATAATGTGGGTTATCTCCTTTGATAATCTGGATTGTATGGCAGTGCTCATAGAAGGGCCTCAGTAGGGATAAGCACCTGGATTTTCTAAGTGTTGGTCCAACACATTGTGAAGTATAGCACAATGCCTTATTGTTTCTCCTGTATTTGATTTCCCCTATCATTTGACCATACGTATGAGAAGGAAGCAAACCTAAGATAATTCTAACTTTACTGAAAGAACCATAATCCAATCAAACCAGAGATGCAAGTGAAAATATGGTGATGTCCTATCAAGATGAGAACATTTTCCAAATGTAGGCCAGTTCGAACCTGAGCATCTAAGGAAAGCTTGACAAATAATAATCAAAAAGGAACGGTGATATTAAAAAGCCAGACTAGAGCAATTTAAAATATCTTGTGGATGGAATAGCTGATAATAACACACCACAATTCCTCCCCCAATTGCTGGTAAACACAGCTGGGAGTTTGATATATAAATGTCTGACAGCTTCTTAAAGTACTAGAAATGCTTCGATTGTTGGTTTGAATATCTGAACCTTCCAGTGAAAGCCAAGATGTTCAGAAACAAGAGATAAGGAAAATAGTCAGTCTGGTGCACTGTTGTTTAGATCTAAACGGTTTCAACTAGATTTTGAAATAATAAGCAGAAAAGTCACTGCATGAGGACTGTGATGTATTTGCCAGTGTTATAGGATATCAGCAAGCAACCTTGAAGCAGAAATAAAAGTTAAACCTAAAAAACAAACGTTTAAAGAGAGGAAAACATTCCTTTCATGTACATTTTTTGCTGTCAGAGAAGAAGGGCAGTGGGATAGAAAAGTGTGGGGGGTGGGGGGTGGATAGAGGGAGGGAGCAAAATGGACAATAGAGATAACTGATTACACTTGCCAAGCCTAAAGGTCTGGTGCTGAGCCTCAGGCGTTTCAGTTTACTCTTTGGGTTCCAGGATAGAAAATTAAATCTCATTTCTCCCCACCTAGTTAATCTCCGCATTCACAGTCTCAGCCTTTTACTATGAAGCTATGGTCTAAGGCCCAAGCTGCATATTTGATGTTTGACTTTCAAAATTTGCCAACCTCATGACATAACCAAGTTATATGCACATAATATCATCAATCCTTCCAGGTTTTGTCAGGATTTGGAACAGTAAAGACCTGATTCTCTTCTCAGTAAGAGAAGAGGCAAGTGGTGGGTAAATGGCTATAAGTTTACTGGACATTGTGACAACTATATTTGAAGCTAATTGGAATAGTAGCCATGTTATAATATTGCAACACACACACAATATTATTTATATTCCACCCTTCTCCTTATAATAATCCCATGACATCCATAAGCTTTTTGCAATACAATCAGCAAAGAGGGTTTCTGGGATTTCATGGAAATTTGGCCACTTTAATTACATACATACATACATACATACATACATACATACATACATATCTGTCTGTCAACTATGGAGACTTCAGAAACCTGAATAAGTAGGTCATGTTAATCAGGGCTTATGCCACAGGGAGAAATGTATGGTACTACACTTAGGCAATAAAAATGAAATGTACAGACAGGCTTGAAAACTGTCCATGTGAAAGGGATCTAGGAGTCTAACAGCCTTATCACATGGGGCTTCTGCCCCAATTCACCCAGGAGCCTTGCACTACCCATCACAACTTCTGGTGGGGCTCCATTGGTGAACTGGGGTGGTGGTGTGGTAGGAGGCTGCTGCTGCCAACACAAAAGTAGCCCCATGTTCTGTAAGGAACAACGAGGCTGCTCCAGGTGTAAAGTTTGTGGCAATGCTTTTCCTTGTGGAATGGAGAAGCGTCAGTTGTCTGCTGTGGCTCCGGGATTGCCCCACTGCTGCCCTGATTTGCCACGAAGGCTGGCAAATCACAACACTGGTAAGGCTGCATGTGATGAGGTCTTTAGGAGACCACAGTCTGAACATGAGTCAACAGTGTGATGTGGCAGATTAAAAAATACAATGTGATTCTAGGCTGTATCAATAGGAATATAATGTCTAGATCAAGGACAGTCATAATCCCACTATATTCTGCTTTGGTCAAATCTCACCTGGAATAATCCTGTTTCCAGTTTAGGGCATCTCAATTCAAGAAAGATATTTCCAAGCTGAAAGGTGTTCAATGAAAGGTGACCAAAATGATTAAAGATTTGGAAGCCAAGCCCTATGAGGAACAGTTTGGTGTATGTTTAGCTTGAAGAAGAGAAGGCTGAGAGGGACATGATCGCCATGTTGAAATATTCAAAAGAATGTCACATCGAGGAGGGAAAGCTAGTTTTCTGTTGCTCTGGAGACTAGAACATGGAGCTATGGATTCAGATTGGAGGGGGAAAATACACCTAAACATTTGGAAGAACTTCCAGGTGGTAAGGGCTGCTTGGCAGTGAATATGTTACCTGGGAATATAGTGGAGTCTCCTTCCCTGGATGGCCATTTATTGGGGTGCTTTGATTGTGTTTTCCTGCATTGGACTGGATGGCCCTTGGGGTCTCTTCTAACTCTATGATTCTGTGTTTATTTTATTTCTTATATAATATTATTTCCAACATTTCTATCTGAATGTTTTAATAAGAAAACTGGCCACACTTTGCCACACCATGGTAAATGGTAAACATGGCCTAAAGCAGAGGTCACCTTGACATCCATGCACCAGATCTAGGGAAGGATCTTTCGGGTAAAACCTCAGAAGGGGTTATAGGAGGCCTAAGTTTGGAACAGCAGGGCCATCCTGGTGACAATACTGGATCATTTTCAAATTGTCCAATGGGATGTTTCATGTTTGCCCTTTTCCAGAGGATTGCAAGGCAGCATGGCAACAGGGGTTTAGGTATGATTCCGAATTGTTTGAAAATAGCCCCTCTTGCCATTCTACTGAAGAGGAATGAACACCTGTTACATCAAAGACCTTTCCATCCATGGAGATAATTTGCTTGATATTTTCCTCCCACAGCAAAGCTCAATCACAAATTTCTGACAGATTTTAAAATATATTATGACATAGAGCATTGTATTATACATTTATATATCACTGCTTTATCTATTTATAAGTAAGCTTGAGATGTTACATTGTTCATTCCCCTCAAAATCATTGGGAAATATTTGTCTTCCAGTGCGATGTCGGGGGGGATCATTTAGATTCAGTCAATTATTTTAAAAAAACCTTCACCATCAGTATTCTATCCTGTGGGAGAAATTGGAAGATAGAATTCTGGACTGTGAAATTTGTATTCATTAATGTATATTAATTATCTGTTTCATTCATGATTTAAAATACTGCCATTCAAATATGATTGCAATATCTACCACTCCAGAATGTAGAATTTTGGTTGGAATCACAAACTCAAACAGCACACACAGTGAAGGATTTGTTTTAGCAAGACTTATAAAGTATAAAAACATAATTGCATTAAGTATGCACAGATGAAAGCTATGTTTAAATATGTCTTAAAGGTATAATTTTAAGAGTATTTACTGTGGAGGTGGAAAGCTGTTTTGGTGCAATGTTGAATAACTCACACTAACAAGAAAGCTGCAATAAGTTTTATTAAAATACAAAGCAGCTAGTAAAAATAATAACTTGAGTATGAATTATTACGAATGTGAATAAGTGTGAATTATTGCTTCTATGTCCATAAAAAAAATCACAATTTCTACAGCCATTTTGCTGTTATTTCTTATCCTCACTCCCGTATTCATGAAGGACCGTTTCAACAATTCTTCTGTGGACATCCACTCCAGTGGGAAGCTTCCCATCAACAAGATGAAGTATCATAGTGATGAAGATGGAAAATAAGGTTGGGGCAATAACACACCTCTGTTTGACACCTGAAGCCACCTTAAAGGGGTCACTTTGGAAGCCATTGCTGTCTGAGACTGTTGCCATCATGTTGCTGTGGAAGATCCACAGGATGTTCACAAATTTGTAAGGGCATCCAATTTTTTTGGAGGATGGTCCAGAGAGCACAGTAAATCCCTGTGTCAAATGCCTTTGAAAGGTCAATGAATGCCATGTACAGAGGTTGATTTTGTTCCCTGCATTTTTCTTGGAGCTGTCGTGCAGTGAATATCATGTCCACTGTTCCTCTGGAGGGGCGGAAGCCATTCTGGGATTCTGGGAGGGTGTCTTTTGAGAGGGGTTTGCAAGTTTCCACAGTCTGTTCTTCCCTCTTTTTTGAAGAGGGTGATGATGGTGGCATCCTTGAAATCTGCTGATATTTTCTCGGTCACCCAGTTTTTCAATGAGCTGGTGGAGTTGTTGTGTCAGCTCAGGTCCTCCCTCTTTAAAGATTTCAGCAGGGATCCCATAAGGTCTGCTGGCTTTGTTATTTTTTTGTTGGCTGATTGCACTGCAGACTTCTTCCAAACTAGGCAGTGCTGCAAGCTCATCCCTGGTTTGTTGTTGTGGGATTTGTGAGAGAACCTCTTTTGTCACATTGGAGCTGTGATTCTTTCCAACGTAGTGCAATTGAGTTTTTGTCCTTCAGAAGTTTGGTTCCATCTGATGAACTGTATGCAGAGGCGGTCCGTTCATATACGCGAACTACGCCCCCGCGTAGAGCGCCATCTTGGAAGGGGTGAATTCTCCCACCCGCCGGGCGCATCGGGAGGCCCCGGCCCACCCCTCCCCGCCGCCGCCGCATCCACGGGCCCTTCGCCTTCCTCATGCCAGTCATCCTCCCAAAACTATCAATCCAGTCAGGAGGCAGGGCAGAGGCGCGGGGCAAACACTTCGTGGCTTCCTGGTCCTTTCAAAGCCCCGCCCCCGGCTCAGCGTCTGCCCTCCGCCCCCTGAGCTGAGCGGCGAGGAGCAGGAGGAAGAAGCAGCAGCACCGCATGGTCGCCGCCTCCTCCTCCCTCACCGGCCCCCTTCCTCGCCGCCAGCGGCAGCTCCTTCTCCTCCGAGAGAGAGAAAGAAAGGGAGAGGAAGGAAGGAAGGAAGGAAAGAAGAGGTAGGGAAAGGGGAGGAGAGAAGGAAAGGGTGAAGGGGGAGAAAGGAAGGAAATAAAAGTTTTATATATTTGAGTGTTGAGGGTGTGTTTTCACCCCCCTGCTTCTGTCCTTTAATTGTATTATATTGCTTTTTTTTATGATATTTTATTGAATTTTCCAACAATATTAAAATAACAGTCCATCCCCCCATTCCTCCCCCCCAACCTCCCTCCTCCCCCCCCCCCCGCCCTCCCCTCCCTGAGGCGTCTCCTATCAAGCCCGACTTCCTCTTCCACCTTCCACCTCGTTAACAATTAGCATTTAAATCATTATCAACCTTCAGAACAATCCCCGGGTTTGAATATATCCAGCCGTAGCTTTTCCCATTGTTTACATACAACTTAAATTATATAGCTTCTAATTTTTTAAGTTCTCTTAAATAGTTTGTAATCGAGTCCAGTCCGTGGCTTCTTTCTGATTTGTCATCGCTTTTGTGAGACAGTCCATATTTCTAACTTCCAACAGTTTTTCTATCCAGTCATCAGTTTTCGGGGGTAGCGCCTCCTTCCAGCGTCTGGCTATCACCATTCTCGCTGCAGTAATGCAGTAAATAAAAGTTTTTCTTTATTTTTCTCTAATTGAAATCCAGCAAGCCAAGTAATAAATACCTGGCTTTAAAAGAAAAATCCACCCCAGGGCTTCTTTTATTGCTCCATAAATCTTCCCCAGAACTTTTTAATCTTTCTGCACCCCCCCACCACATATGAAAGAAATATCCGATCTCTTTCTGGCATCTCCAGCACTTATTGCTGGCCCTGACGTTATATTTGGCTATGCTAAATGGTGTTAGATACCACCTGTAAAAGATTTTTAGGCCATTCTCTTTCAAATCGTATGCATAGAGGTAACCTTGATGCACTTTCCAATATCTTTCCCAGTATTTCAAGTGAATGGGCTGGCCCAGGTCCCTGGCCCACTTCACCATACACTTTTTAACCGCCTCCTCTTCTGTTTTCCATTGGAGGAGGTGGTTGTACAAGATGGTTATTTTGCCTTTTTCTTTTGTTACTATTTTGTCCCACCAATGTTCCTCTGTCTCGAATCCTGTCTCCTTATCTTTCTTAAATATCTCCCAGATCTGTTTATGTTGGAACCAATCTAAAGATTCATCCAACTCTTTAAGTTCTTCTAGATCTTTTATGTTTGGGCCCGAGACTGGATTTTTAAGTATTGCCTCATACCTCAACCAGTTCTTTTTGTCGTATTGTCTCCTAAAATGCGCCTCCTGGGGCGATAGCCATTTTGGGACTTTTCTAAATAGCCAGTCTTTTTTCCTCAACCATATCCGCAGCAGCGATTTCCTCACACAGTGATTGTTGAAATTCCTCTCGATTTTAGCTTTACCGTACCAGAGATACCCATGCCACCCGGTCCTGAGGTCAAAGCCTTCCAGCGTCAGGAGCTGGGTATCCTCTAGTGTTGTCCATTTGGTAATCCAGTCTAATACACTAGCCTCATAGTATGAAGGCAGGTCCGGAACACCGAAACCTCCTCTCTCCTTGTCATCTATAAGGTTTTTCCAGCAGATCCTGGGTTTCCTCCCTTTCCAAACAAATTTTCTTAGTTCTCTCTCCCATGGTTTGAAGTACTTATCGTTGCAAATGATAGGGAGGCATTGAAATAAAAAGAGAAGTTTTGGGAGGATACTCATTTTTATAAGGGATATTCTCCCAGAAGCGTTAGGTTTAAGCGGGTCCATCTCTTTAAGTCCTGCTTGATTTGCTGCCATTTAGGGTCGTAATTATTTTTAATTAGATCTATGTTTTTCGCTGTTATATTAATCCCTAAATATTTCACTTTATTTGTTATTTTTAGCCCCGAGCTATCTTCCAACTTCTCTCTCTCTTTTACATCTAGATTCTTTACCAGCATTTTATCCCGAAACCCGAAACCTTTCCGAAGTCCTCCAGTTTTTCTACCCAAGTTTTTATCTTTTCATTCGGATCTTCTACTATGCAGACAAGATCGTCTGCAAAGGCTCTGATCTTAATTTTTTCCTTTTTTATCGTCAGACCTTTCAAGTTTTCATCTCTCCTTATGTTCTCAAGCAATAATTCTAGGGCCCAGATAAATAGGAGCGGGGAGAGAGGACAGCCTTGGCGTGTCCCTTTCTGTATCGTAAATTTATTTGAGTTTACCCCATTTGTACTGATTGTTGCGGTTTGTGTTGAATAGATGGCTTCTATTGCATTCTTGTATTATATTGCTGAGGTACCTTAAGGGGACCGTGCTTCCTTTCAGGTTTCAGTTCCCTCGTCCCTGGAAACAGAAGCTCTGGCAAAAGTCCGAATTATTCCCAGTGCTGGGGTGTTCAAAATACAAGCAGTTGTTTATTCGGGAATGTTTGCTTTGTGAATACTTCCTGGCTCCAGTCCCTGCTTTCCTCTCTCCTGATTTCGTGGGCGAAAGCCTTGCCAAAAGTGCGGACTTCTCCCACTAAAGAGGCGTTTGAAATCCAAGCCTCATTAAAGGTTGCTGTTTGGCTTTTCTATTCGCATTTAAATTGGTTTGCTTCAAGGGTGCCTTTGTCACAGTGGAGAGTCATAGGACCAGATCCTTATTAGGATAGTTATGCCAAAAATAATAAAGTATTAAGCTATATATATATATATATATTCAGAATTATTTATTCCTATTGAATAGTAGTGTGTGTGTGTGTGTGGAGAGAGAGAGAGAGAGAGAGAGAGAGAGAGAGAGGGTGAGAGTGGGTTATTTAATACCAATTTATATTAATACCATATAGTATAATCTTTATAAATTATAATATATAAATATATATTATAATTTATAACATAATATAATTAATATTAGTGCTGGCTCCTTTTTATATTGTCTATGCTTTTGATAAATATGAATATTTATCATACTTCTGTGGCACCCTTCTTCTTAATGGTGGATTATACAAAGGGAAAGAGGCTGTACCATAGGCAAAACAATCCAAAACAATGCTTTGAGCTGGAATATGTGACAGTGTGGACACATATAATCCAGTTCAAAGCAGGCATTGTGTATTATCTGCCTTGGTATTCTGGGTTACATGGCTCTGTGGAAGGGCCTTTTCGTCCCCCTCTATATACTGCTATATCAAATCCAAAACAATGCTTTGAGCTGGAATATGTGACAGTGTGGACACATATAATCCAGTTCAAAGCAGGCGTTGTGTATTATCTGCCTTGGTATTCTGGGTTACATGGCTCTGTGGAAGGGCCTTTTAGTCCCCCTCTATATACTGCCACATCAAATCCAAAACAATGCTTTGAGCTGGAATATGTGACAGTGTGGACACATATAATCCAGTTCAAAGCAGGCATTGTGTATTATCTGCCTTGATTTGAAAAGTGTTCAATTTCTTGTGTGTTAAGGATAATTCGATGTTTTTTTTTAAAAAACAAAAACACTTAAATTTGTTGCAAAGATTAATAAATAATTGAATTCTAAAAAAGTTACTTTGTGTTAATTCTATGTAATGTAAGTATATGAACATAATGTGACACGTAAACTTCTGGTTTGTAAAAAAAATTCTTTTATTTACCTCTATGTATTTTTAATCTGAGTGATGAGTATATGTTTGTTTAAACTGTTATTGTTTAATGATGTATGTTTTAGGTTCTTTACATTGTATGTTTGGGCATCGATGTGCTGCCTTGTTAGCCACTGAGAAGGGCGGGGATGTTGCAAATAAATAAATAAATTATACCTTATACCTTTTGTTATCAAGTGATTGGGGGCAAAATAATGTTCGCTTACCATTTAAAATTACCTTGGACCGCCCCTGACTGTATGCCATGGTTTCTTGGTCTGTAAATGACCTTTGTGGCTTTGAAAAATCCCTGAGCATCCTGGGAATCTGCCAGGTGTTGGATTTCTTCAGCCTTCTTTGTACATCTTTTTCTTAGCAGCACAGTTGATGCCACTCTGCCATGTTTGGAAGGCTTTCCTTTTCTTGCCAATTAGCTGTTGGATCTCATTGTCATTTTCGTCAAACCAATCTTGATGTTTCTTAGTTTGATAGCCAATAGTTTCTTCTCAGGCTGTGATGATGGAGGTTTTCAGTTTGTTCCAGTGTTCCTCAACATTTTTGGAGTGTTCTATAGGTATATGGTTCTTGAGTGCTGTTTGGAGAAGGGCTTGTTTAAAGGGCTCCTGAAGGAACTCTCTTCCCTCCCTTCCCATTGATTTTAAATTAGCCCCCTCCCTCCTGACCTTCACAAAAAGAGTGATCAAGCCTTCAGAGAAGAACCATAGTACAATAAATTAACTGGAATTGTGCAATGACTACCGGAATGAGCTGGATTATGATTACGGATTGCATGGTTTTATAGTGATAGTAATGTTTGGTAATGCTTTAATATACTTTGTTTTAATTTTAATTTTAATGCATTTTAACTGTATTGTTGTTAAGGCATTGAATTTTGCCTATCTGTAAGCTGCCTTGAGTCCCCTCTGGGGTAGAGAAAGGCAGGATATAAATATAGTTAGTAAATAAATAGATAAATAAATAAATAGAATTCTCAGTCAGAGAGCTTCTCTGGCGCTGCACCCACAAAATCTCCAAGATTCCATAGGATGTAATTATGACCACTAAAGTGGAATCATTGTGTTTTAATTGGCTAGATTTAAAGTGGCCTGGTTGAGTTCATCTGCTGTCTGTCCACTTTATTTTCCCATACCATGGTAAGATTTATTATCTGCTTTGATGCCTCTTTTAAAAAGATACAGAGGCCAAATATAAAATTGTATACAAGTATGAGTATTTCATATAAAGTTGTTCTTATCTCCTTTGCTCCTTGACATAAGTCAAGCTGATTTTATTTTTTAAAAACACACCACTGAATATACTTCCGAAGACTTTGCTCTTCAATTCCTCCCTGATACTTTCCCAACGAAATGTGCTTTCCCCACATACTGTGAAATGGCTTAGTCACCTGAAATCCCATTAATGTCAACTATATGACTCACGGGGTGAATCCAGTCAGTACCTAGGTTTGGTGTATTTTTACATCAAATTTCTTGTCAGCCACCAATCTTGTCCAGTACTCTACTTTTCTCGTGACTACAGCTCAGTGAGAAGCAGCCTTGGAAATAATTAATGACATTAAACAAAATGATCATCTGAGATTTCAAAAAGCACTCTGGAGAATAGCTTCCCAGGGCCATATTCATCTGCTGCTGGAATCTGCGAAGGCCTCCACAATTAATTCAAGGATGTGGTAAGAGATTTTTTCATTTGATGAAAGTGCAGAGTCTAACCATGTCAAGCCAAACTCAGTGGAAGTATATCATTACTTAGGCGGCCCCTTCCTTGCATCCATCATTGTGGGTGACTTCCAATTAAGGGTTTGCATCTGAATCCCTTTGGAATCTGCATTCCAATTGCCAATCCCTGACCAAGCAGTGAAGTGTAGCCTGAGGAGGTGTTACTAGCACAGATTGTCACTCAGAGGAGAACATATGATGGTTGGTTAGCCAGTAGGATTCAATATCAGGCATGCAGAGGTTAATTACTTCACAGAAAAAATGTTCTCAAGATCAAGGGATTTTGAACCAGAATCATCAAGGAAATCAAATATTTTTACTCTTGACTCATAGAGGGGAGTCAGAGCTGCCACTGGCAGGGAAGGGAGGTGAGTTAATTGTTCTTCCACAAGAATAAAGGATGAAGAAGTGGCACCTATCTGCCTCCAATTTATTTTGATTTATTGTGTATATACTTCACACCATCTTGGAAGCTCAAGATGAATGACAATGATATTTTTTTATGTCTAATGTATCATCAAAGGCTTTCATGGCTGGAATCAATGGGTTGCTGTAGATTTTTTGGACTGTAGGGTCATGTTTTAGAAGTATTATCTCCTGACATTTTGCTTGCATCTATGGCAGCCATTCTCAGAGGTAGTGAGGTCTGCTGGAAACTAGAAAAATTGGGTTTTATATATCTGTGGAAAGTCCAGGGTGGGAGAAAGAACTCTTGTCTGTTTGGGTCAAGTGTGTGAATGTTTCAATTGGCCACCTTGATTAGCACTTAGTGGTCTGGCAGTTTTTAGGTGTGGCTTCTTACTGCCTGGGGGAATCCTTTGTTGAGAGATTAGCTGTCCCTGATTGTCTCTTGTCTGGAGTTCCCTTGTGTTTGAGTGTTGATTTTTATATATTGTTATAATTTTAGAGTTTTTAAATACTGGTAGCCAGATTTTGTTCACTTTCTTGATTTCTTCCTTTCTGTTGAAATTGTCCACATGCTTGTGGATTTCAGTGGTTTCTCTGTGTAACCTGACATGGTAGTTGTTAAAGTGGTCCAGCATTTCTGTGTTCTCAAATAATATGCTGTGTCAAGGTTGGTTCATCAGGTACTGTGCTATGGCTGACTTCTCTGGTTGAATTAGTCTGCATTGGCTTTCGTGTTCCTTGATTCGTGTTTGGGTAATGCTGCGTTTGGCGGTCCCTTTGTAGACTTGTCCACAGTTGCATCATATACGGTAGACTCCTGCAGAGGTAAGAGGATCCCTCTTATCCTAAGGCTAATCAAGGTGTCCAACTGAAACATTCACACCTAGCTCCAACAGACAAGAGTTCATTCTCCCACCCTGGACTTTCCAGGGATATTTAAACCCAATTTTCCTAGTTTCCAACAGACCTCACAATACCTGAGGATGCCTGCCATATATGCAGGCGAAACATCAGGAGAGAATACTTCTAGAACATGGCCATACAGCTCGAAAAACCTGCATCAACCCATTTCTATATCTGTTGCATCTTAGAAAATTGAGCCCAAACTGTGTGAAATAGCATGATTTTAAATATTTATAGACAGGTGATTTGGATTGGGAAAGAAATTCACTGGAATTGCATTTCTGTCCAGGCCCATTTATTTCAAATTTGATAAGACTGCTGATAGAATAAAACAAATATTGTTTTTAATAACCTATACTTTTACTATATGACACTCACCTTGTGGGATTGTGTGGCATCGGACTGTGTTTCTGATAGCAGGGCTTTTGGTAGGGTCTCCCATGTCAGACAGGCTTTTTTGAAGGAGTCAGACTAAATGGGCAGCAGGAGCTGTGAGAGTGACACTGGTAGAAGATCTGTCAGTGATAAAAACTGTGGTGCCAACCCCAACACTTGTTTGCACTGTACTGAAGGAGGTACTGGTAAACCAATTCTGGATGTCTCTTATGGTGAAAGAACTATGATGAGCCAATCCAAAATAAAACAGGAGGTCAGAAAGTACTCAACTAACTACTAAAAAAGAGAAGAGGACAAGTAACACTACATCTAATTATAGTGGATCTCAAGCCAAAAAGCATTTTTCAGCTGCTGATATTTTCAGAGGTGATGGGAAAATATGAAGCTGCAGAACACATATAATAAGAACATGAAATGTAAGAAACATGAATCAGGGGAAGTTGGACACTGTGGAACAAGAAATGGAACATATGAACATTGCAGCACTGGTGACAAAGGTGAAATGTACAGGAATGTGATATTTTCAGATAGCCAATTACACAGAAGACAGAGTGAGAGGTGCCTACATGCCTGCTTGCCTGCACAATTGGTTTATGTCTGTAGAATACAAAAATGTGTATACGTTGTTTTATAGTATGATCAAGGATAGGAAATAATAAAGAATGACAAACAATCCAGTGGTGGATAATATATAAAGAACATATTCTTCCCTTTTTGCAAAAAAGGGATTGTCAAATATGAATAATTTAAATATCCCCAAAGGAAGAACCATGAAGTAATTTTATAAAGTAATAAACTGCTGAAGAATAGTTGAGCTGCTTATTCCCATGTGCTAAAATGGGATTGTATGTTCACTTCTTCCCAGTGTGAACTCATCAATCAAGAGAGGCAATATATTGTCACATGCACTCTGTGTCTTTCCAAGATTCAGCCTTGCTCCACAAAGGCGATTCAGGAGGTCTATCCTAGAGAGATATTATGTTCTGGATCGCTTTAGCATCCTACTTATGTTCTGCCTCTTCTGCCGATGTCTTTATTGTCATTGTTGTAATGATTTCATTCCTATCCTTTGATGTTGGGGAAAGAGGAGACCAACAAAACAGTAACACTTCCTGATGGAGGCGCCTGAGGACTCGGCAGTTCTGCCAGCAGCCCCCATAACTCTGCCTGGACCACGGCCTGCCCCGCCACCTGTCGAGGACCTGGGGAGGAGCAATGGCACTGACCAGGGAGAGACAGGATTGGGGGCCGCCGACCCTGGGAGCAACACGCCCCTTGATCCTGCTGGGGACTACCGACGTCGGGGCTGCCAACCCCCCGGACCTGCCACATTCTCGGCCAGCTATCCGAGAGAGAGGAGACCCTCCCACCCTGAGCCCAGGTCCAGGCGATCATTTTGCCCCAGAACCTTTTGGCGTTCAGACTTCGAGCGTCGCGACCTCCACTGGACTTGCCTGAAGCCGACGATAGACACTCGTTCAGTTGGTCTGACCTCCTCTGTTAGACTGTGGGATGGAGGAAGCCAAGCCACTCTTCTTTCCTGTGGCTAGCTGAGAGAGATCTTCCTAGGACCTCCCAGGCTTCCATCCTTCGATGGCATGGTGGAGTTAGTTTAGGTTTACCTGAACACCCCCTCGCCATACCCCGAACCCTGTCTCTGTTCTCCCTCTTTCCCCTGTTCCCTTTCTAGTTGTTGTTTTGTCTTGTTCGTCGCCTATTGTTTTGTATTCAACTTGTGAACCGCTCCGAGCCCCTGGGGAGTGGCGGTGATAAAAGTTCGAATAAATAAATAAATAAATAAATATAGGATTGTATTTCAAAGTCATATGTGACATCTAAAGGTGGGCGATGGATACTGAAGAAAGCAATAAAATATCTTGGGCTATGGCTAACTAGCAAAAATAGTAAACTTTATCAAAATAGTTACAATAAAACATGGAAGTAAATCAAATGAGATCTTGAAAGCTGGTAAAGACTTCAATTTACCTGCTTAGGGAGAATAGCAGTGATAAAAATTATGGTTCTACCCAAAACGTTGTTTTTGTTTAAAAACTTATTGGTTATTTAGGGGGTAAAGGTGTTTGAAAAATGGAACTAAAATCTGGTCAAATTTATTTGGAAAGGCAAAGAAGCCAGAATTGCCTACAGGAACCTTATTGATGTTAAAAACAGAAAGGCCCTGGCATTGCCAGATCTCAGATCATAGAATCATAGAGTTGGAAGAGACCTCATGGGCCATCCAATCCAACCCCCTGCCAAAAAGCAGGAATATTGTATTCAAAGCACCTCCAACAGATGGCCATCCAGCCTCTCTTTAAAAGCCTCCAAAGAAGGAGCCTCCACCACTCTCCGGGGCAGAGAGTTCCACTGCTGAACAGCTCTCACAGTCAGGAAGTTCTTCCTAATGTTCAGATGGAATCTCCTTTCTTGTAGTTTGAAGCCATTGTTCCGTGTCCTAGTCTCCAGGGCAGCAGAAAACAAGCTTGCTCTCTCCTCCCTATGACCACCCCTCACATATTTATACATGGCTATCATGTCTCCTCTCAGCCTTGTCTTCTTCAGCTAAACATGCCCAGCCCTTTAAGCTGCTCCTCATAGGGCTTGTTCTCCAGACCCTTGATCATTTGAGTCGCCCTCCTCTGGACACATTCCAGCTTGTCAATATCTCTCTTCAATTGAGGTGCCCAGAATTGGACACAATATTCCAAGACTTGGACACAGTATCCTGTCTAAGCAAGGCAGAATAGAGGGGTAGCATGACTTCCCTGGATGTAGACACTATACTCCTATTGATGCAGGCCAAAATCCCATTGGCTTTTTTTTTTGCCACGCATCACATTCTATGAAGCCACAAATTGTAGCTGGCTAAAAGATTGGATTAAGCTGGATAATAAGAAGTTTCTTAAACTAGAGAGCCATAATTTAAGATATGGATGGCATGCCTATCTATGGGATGAAAATGGCAGGGTGAATAAGGAATTTAATGGACATATAATAATAGCCAGCCTTTTAGCAAGGTACAAGAAGGGGATAGAACCAAAAAAAACCCCCTAATGATTGTGTCCATTGGAAGCAGTTCTGAGACTGGCTATGCACACTGAATCTGAAATGTACAAGGAATATCTGGTTAAAGAGAAGGGACAATGGATACTCAAGGGGAGAGGAAAGAAGAATCAGGGATAAAAGACTGGTTCAGCTTCTTCCAACTGCATAATAAGTTTAGGAAGGATGTGAGGGTAGGCTCTGCCATTTTCACTATCCATCATGAGTGGAACAGTGAACACTGGAGCTTTGTTGTTCAAGCATATCACGAGAACAACTGTTATGTGAAAAACGACAGAGAGCATTCTGCCTCAGATGACCAGAGTGATGGAGAAATGATGGCCACCATTTGTCAGATATGTTTTTTAAAATTAAAACCCCCCCATTATAACAAAACTGGGTTTTTTTGTACTTTTCAGAAATATATACAATTTTTCTAGACAGCTTTGTTCATTTTTTATACCCCTTCAAAATGTGGAAGATCTTTATGCCCCACCCTGTATAATCTACCCCCCCCCAATTTGGAGTCTAGACCATCTGCTATTGGTTTGGATGACAATTCAAAGTGCTTGATACAATGTATAGACAATCTGAAAGACCATGTGTCCCTATACAAAACTGCCTACGTCTAAAATTTCTAGGGGAGGCCTTTTACATGGTCGTTGTAATAGGGTTGTCTGTTGAGGGCACATGGCAAGACCTTTTGGGTGGCTGTTCCCTGTCTGCTCTCCTTTTACCAGCAGATAAATGCCTCTTTTTTTTATATTAAAAATGTATTTGATGATTAATGACTTGTGCGAAAGGGGTTTCAAGATGAGTGTCTACACAGCATGTTTGTTTTTATTGCTAGATATTTTAACTATTCTATATTTTTAAATTATGTGTAGTTTTATATGATAGCTATGTATGATCACTTAAAACTTTGGTCCTTGTCAGGACAAAAGCAGGATATAGATCTAATCAATCTAATCAGTTATGATGATGGATATGATGCAACTAGCTAAATTTGTGACTTTATAGATGATAGTTCCATGTCTAAAGGAGAGTAATTCTCTATTGCAAATTACCTATATTCGAAGGGTCCACCTTTGGGATGAAGAAAACTACAAGGAAGGAGAACCAAGGAAAGAGAGATGAAATTGCTCATCATCAGATTTTTTTTTCATGTCAGGAGTGACTTGAGAAACTGCAAGTCACTTCTGGTGTGAGATAATTAGCCATCTTCAAAGACATTGCCCAGGGGATGCCCAGATGTTTTACCATCCTGTGGGAACCTTCTCACATGTCCCCGCATGAGAAGCTGAGGTTGACAGATGGGAGCTCACTCTGCTCCCCAGATTCAAATTGCCAAACTTTCAGTCTGCAGTCCTGCTGGCACAAGGGTTTAACCCAGGGGTGGGCAATTACCGGCCCTCCAGGTGTTTTGGACTTCAACTCCCAGAAATCCTAGCCAGTTTACCAGCTGTTAGGATTTCTGGGAGTTGAAGTCCAAAACACCTGGAGGGCCGGTAATTGCCCACCCCTAGTTTAACCCATTGCACCACCGGGGACAGCATCCCTTGATAGCACTATATGATCAGGTGACTGTTGATCTGTTCAGTTGCCTAATCAACCTTTACTGCAGTGGTGAGGCAGATTGGGATGTCATATTAAGGAAAGGGCAAGTTGGTTTTCTGTTGCTCTTTAGACCAGGATATGGGGCAATGGAGTCAAATTTCTGGAAAAGACATTCCAACTAAACATTTGGAACTACTTCCTGATGATAATAGCTGTTTGATAGTGGAATATGCTGCCTCTGAGTGTGGTGGAGTCTCCTTCTTGGGAAGTTTTTAAACAGAGGTTGAATTCCCATCTATCAGTGTAGTGATTTAGCTAGGACCATAGTTGAGAGTCCCAGACTGGCGAGCATAAGCTAAACCAGATAGGATAGGCCAAGGCAGAGAAACAAACTCACCAGGTTGAAGACAAGCCACAGAAGTTTCTTATGATTCAGGCAAAAAGGATGCAAATACAAGCAATTTGTTTCAAAAGATATAAGCATGAACATAAAGAGAAATACAGTTCTGAAAGCTATTCAGAATTCCCACTTCTTTTTCTGATTGACTGAGAAAGAGACCAGTCAGGATCTGCACTGGCTGAGGATTCCTTTGACATCACAGCCTACAATGGGGATTCCCATGACAGGGAGAATGGCAGTCGGAATTGGTCTATACAAGGAGTGAATCCATTACAGTGACGCCCCCTGGAAGGCACAATCCAGGAAGAAACAATGGCACAGATATGCTGATGAGTTTTGGATTAACTTAAACATCCATTTCCATGTGAAACAAAGATGTAAAGCTGATTTTAGGCAATCAAGGACTTTGGTGTCAGTATAGAAAGCTAATGTATGCACATTTTCTAAGCTTGCACTTTTTGTGAGAGCTGCAGACTCTCAGCCTCAGGTTAAGTAACCAAACATCCTGAGCTTATCTTGCTGGTAAAGAGTATCATCTGTCTTTATACAGACACAATTATTCTGATAGTTATCTGACTTGGGAAATATAGCTGGAGGCGTTTAACCAACCTCTCCATTTCCAAGAGATTATGCAAAAAGGGTCACAGGGAGATGACTGCTTTCAAGTTACATTTTGATACATATAAGAAACAGTTTATGCACTATATATAAGAAATGGATACTATACACAGTAAGAAAGATGCAAGTTACACAAAAATAATTAAATGGATACATTTTATTAAGGGGTTAAACACGATAAGAGTTTGAGGGGTACAGCTGCTGCTAGGTCCTTTCCTGATCCTCTAAATCTTCAGAACTTTGTAACACTGGACCTTCGGAAAGGTTTTTAAATAAAAAGCAAAAAATCATATATTTATTTGTAGTCTCTTACTGAACTATAAATCTTTCTGGGGTGGAGTGGTAGTTACTCGATAACATCAGGAATGCTTTGAATATATATTGCCACATGGCAGGGGGTGATTGGGTGGCCTTTGTGATCTCTTCCAGTTCTATGATTCTATGACTGTAGTGAATTAAAGTAGGCCCTTGGTATGCACTACAGTTTGGTTCCAGGACCTCCTTCAGGTACCAAAATCCCCAGGTGCTTAATGACACTGTAAAATATTGTCACTTTTCAAATTTTGTGCAGGGGGATGTGTTCAAGTGGTTGACTACAGACTACAGAAACAATGGATATGTAGCAATTATTTATAAAGTAGCACATATCTAAAAGCTATACAAATCTGCAATGTTTTTAAATAATGAGTTTCTCTCCTTTTTCTTTTTTTGTATTGCATTGCACAAGTGATCATTATAATAGCCACATATATCCTGCTTATCAGGTGGTAACATGTTCTCAATTTAGTTCTTAATGTTTTCTCTTTGACTTTCTTGCACTGCATGCCCTCTTTTTTCCTTCTCTCATTCATATGCTAACACAATGGATGTCCATGACAGTGCTCCCCCCCCCCCTTTTTCTTTTTCAGCTTTAGGTGGCCTTTAATTGACTGTGCCCAACCTTGACCTCTGGCTGCTTCCATAGATGCTGAACAGTAGCTATTTTGTAAAAAGGTCACTTACATTTGCCAAGGTCACATAGGCACTTCACCAATTCAGAGCACAAAAAACATGGGAGAGGCCTGGGGCACAGATTTTGTAGGTGTCTTTCTTTCTTGTTTGTTTTAGTTTCATTAACACTGAGCAGATGGATGATGTTGATAATAATGATGATGAATGGATGTGATAATTACTTTTTTTTGGATAATGATAGTTTTGTCAAAATACAAAGCCCTTGGGATACTTCCATACAAGCTTTTTATGGTGCCATCACTCCAGGATTCAGCCAATGTCATATTTCAATTTATTACAGTCCTACATTTCTCCACCAGTACTTCTATATATATATTTCCAAATAAAATATATAGAGAAAAGTAGAAAAGTTGCACAGGTACCACATTTACATGTCATGTTCCTTAGTTGTCTCCTGGAACCTGTTCTGCTGTGATGTGTGAGCCTGCCTTTGCTAATCAGCCATGTTATGTTAACAAGTCATAAATGACAGTTTGAAATTGATTTGGGGGGGGGGGGGGTGTCACCTTATATTTCCTGGCCTGCTTAAAACATGGCTTGTCTGGGTATTCATATTTGTAAACATGTTTCCCGCATGCACTTTGGACTTTTTCTGCAGTTGTGTACTTTGAGAACAAACTAAACTAGAAATGGAGAAGATAACTCAGGCCTTTCAAAACCGTGTGTTGCAACACGTTAGTGTGTCAGCAACTGTAATGAGACAATTCTGAGTCTATGTGAAATAAGCAATACCAACTTGCTTGCATTTTATGCAGCAAAGGTGCTGATTGGTATAAGTATTAGTAACATATTGTTACTGATAAATTACATAAATCTTGGAAAATTGTGTTACTATCTTACAAATCATATATTAAAAATATATAAATGAAAGGTTTTCATGAGATATGTCGTGTCCTCATATATTTTGTTATTATAATTCATGTATGTGTCTGTATCTCTTAATAAGGGATTGCTTAACCTCTGGTTTGCCAGTAAAACTGAATTACTGTATTACAAAATTATTCATGACTAAAAAGTGTGTCACCAACATGAAATATCTAGAAAGCTCTGAGATAACTCATCATTTGTTTAGTCATTTGTTGTGCAATTTGGGGCTCAGGGAACAAACCTGTGTTAATTTTAATAATGGCTTATTGTTATCAAACTCCCAGGAACCTAAAAAGGACCCCAGAACCTACAGCCATAAGAAATCTTGATAGTCAAATCCAATGTGACATTTCACCCAGAAACCTAATTTAGCCTAACTTCCACAGGTGACTTTTAGCATAGACAAACAAGTTTCACAACTTCTCATACACTGATCAAGGGGGTTCATAAGGAAAATCCAATCACCCTTCAGGCTACATGTATAATCCTCTAATAATAATTCTGTCTTCCTAACAATGGAGTCAAGCCCAAGGTCACAGAAGTTACCCAGCCCCATCCCAGCCCTCTTTGTGGGAACCCATTCATAACCCTAACCTTTCCACTCATTGATAAGTTGGGCAAGACTTATTGTCGTACTCCAGCTGGGCAGGAACTGAGTCATTTGCATCCATTATTTCACACCTACCCATATTATTTCCTCCTGCACTTACCAAGTGTGGATAAGAAAACAGCCACAACACTTCAAAATGAGTGATGACAGTCCTGCCAGAACAAGAAACAAATCAACGAACAGTGACAGCCAGCAAGTTTGAGCCAACCAATATGTGGATCCTTGCTGGCCCTCGACTGAGCCAATCAGCACTCAGAGCAGCAGAAGTTGTTTGTTTCAAGCTGCTATCGAAATCCTATAAATATTTCTGTTTTCAATGCCTCATGTCAGTTTTTAGAGCACAGACACTGCTGACATTCACTTTGGCCAAGGTGAATAAAGCCTTTGTTCCTTTGCCTTTAACCCATCCATGTCTCTTTTGATCTTTGGAGCTTGGCATGCCTGGTCCTGAACCCTCAGTTCTTGCAGTAGCTGAAATCACTCAACATTCTGACATAAAAACATGCCCAATATCTTTTGATTGATAGTGCCAGAGCCTTCTCTCTGAATCATCCTTGCTCTACCAAGAACTCATATTTCACACTTCGGCATATGCAATGGTGACTTCTGATGCAGTCAAATAGAAATTGGGCATACAAGTTTGCATCAGGCAAGTCAACATTTTGCTTTTATTAGGTTGTTTATATTCTTCTCACTTCTAAGCAAGAAAAAAAGAACTGGGATATTCCATCATTATTGGTAAGAACTCATATAATTGTAAGGGACAAGTAATTTTGTGTGTGCTATTGATTAGGACAAAATGTTTCGATACTCCTCTAATGCTGTTTTTCCCTTTCATCAGTTCTTCCAGTTGCCACCACAAAGTTTCATGATTGCAAGAGGGATATAATCTGCACTATTAGAAATTGGAGGAAAGCAATTCATAAGGCATTGTCAAGTTGTTGGAACTGAGACAGTTATTTTTTAAAATTACAAGCCTCTGTCTTGATGTTGCTATTTCTCTGAAGGAAGAGTGGTGCCGGAGATTTTCAGGAACTCCCAAGTAATGAAAAACAGTCTGTTTCCTTTCTTTTCCTTTTGCATTAACTTTGTATTGTACATGTGAAATGGGCCTCAAGAACTGAGACACAGAGTCACAAAGACACATTCTTGACTTCTTGGCTTTTCTTCGCAAACAAAGATTCAGGAAGGACTTATCCCACGCTTTCTACAAGCGCGTTGATGACTAAAAAGGCCAATCCGAAATAGGCAAGTCTGGTTGCAGAAAGCACATCAGACAGTCTCCTTGGGTGATGTTGTTTCCAAGTTGCGGTTCTTTCTGCGTTGTTGTTTCTCTTCTAGACTCGTTCAGTGTGTCTTCTCGAATGAGGCCACAGCATTGTGGATAGTGCGTCTCCATGCCTCCCGATATGAGGCCAGGGTGGACCATTGTTGGTGATCAATCTGGCTGAGCCTGAGATGTTGTTTCAGGGAGTCCTTATATCTCTTTTTTAGGGCGCCTCTCTTGCACTGACCCGTGGCGAGTTCACCGTACAGTAGTATCTTTGGGAGGCAGTGGTCCTCCATTCTAGACATGCCCTGCCCAGCGCAGCTGTGTTCTCAATAGCATGGCCTCAATGCTGATGATCCCTGCTTGCTCAAGGACAACAACATTCGTCACATAGTCAGTCGAGTGTATATTTAGGATTGTGTGAAGACAGCACTGATGAAAGCGTTCAAGGAGTCGTAGGTGTTTGCGATAGGTGACCCATGTTTCAGACCCATATAGGAGAATAGACAATAAAATAGCTCTGTACACACTGATTTTTATGCTTTGTCTCTGGTGTTTGTTACTCCAGACTCTTTTGTGAAGCCTTCTGAATGTACTATATGCCTTTGCTAATCTGTGATCTCTGTCAATCTTGGCATCTGAAGAGATGCTTCCCAGGTATTACTGTAATAATAAATGAAAACATTAAGACCTGCATGGTTTTGTAGTTGAATGTGACCCCCCTCCAAATAAAAGATAGTTCATAATCAGGGAATTCATAGTTTTACCAAGGACACCTGGCTGGAATGATATAATAAGAGTTAAGTTTTGGCCAATCTGTAGAAGGATTAACAACCACAACAAGGACCCTGGTGGATACCAAAGACCTGTTACAATTTTTTCTGTTTTCCCCTCTCTGTGTGGGTTGCCTCGAGAAGTGTTGCATGTGGTGCCAGGTGATCCCAGAGAACCCCTTTTGTGTTTTCCCCAAACCCTGGCCCTTGCTGGCCTTCCTGATAATTTTTATGAATTGGATCCTCATTTTTATGAATAAACTTTATTTTTTATGAATGGACTTTGGCTGATCGGCGCTTCTATGAACCCCATATTCATCCCATGAACCCCTGGTGACTAGGGACTTCTCTTGCCTCATCCTGCATGATCTCAAATACTCTTGCATCCCTCTTCTTAGTGTGTCAAGGGTGCCCCCAAGTCCTTCCTAAGGAAACCCTTCAAACCCTTCTCCCCCAGCAGCAACCTGATTTCTGCATGAGCAGTAGGTTGGAGCTGTTGGCTCATAATATCCCTTCCAAATCTATCATTCAATGATCCCCAGAGCAATAGAATATTGTGTTAATAAGCACGTAGCTTTAAAAACCCCAATCATCTATAGAAGACAAATAAGAGCAGGGATTTGTGTTGTATAGATTTTTGTGTTCAGCTGGTATAACCCACTCTTCATAATCCTGACACATTCATTCATTTTTGTCAAGGGAACAAAATGTACGTATAACTATGTTTCTATCTCTCATGACAGCCAATAAGAAGCAGGAAGTTTTCGATTTCCAAATCTTGAATCGAGACAGACTGGCTTCAAATTGCATCCATTTTGAAGCACCAAATCTGGCAGCCAGATCACATCTCGATTTTAAGATGTAGATGTCTTGAACGTGGAAGAACAGTTCATATTTGGACTATTCTGGCTAGAATTGCTAGCTTCAGTTGCAAAATAACCAGGGTGAATAAGAAATAAGGATATAATGTTGTGTTGCCATTGGAACTGTACAGCATTATTACAAATGGCATGGGATGAAAATAGGAAAGGAAAAGGGTAGGCAGGAGATGGTAATTTAACAGGAAATTAACAAAATTATGAGGATGAGAAAAAGGAAAAAGAAGAATGAGTTAAGGTTCATTATCCTAATAGTAATAGGAGGTGGTGGTAGTTGGCTGATAGGATTAGGAATTTGATTAGAAAATAATCAGAAAATGGGGAAAATAGAATGTGAAAAACAACAGAAATAAGAAAGGAGGGAAGGGTATGGTTGTGGACTATGGCAACGAATGTGGAGAAGGAGAAAGACAAACAGGCATCTTATCAGCTGTTAATACTGGTTGGCAAGTGTTATTTGCCTATGTGTGTATCTTCTAAATTTTCTAAAACACTTGACTGCTAACTTTAGGCTTACTATTTCCGTTTTGTACTTTTTCCAGTAACACCTGTCCGGATGAATTTGTCTGACTTGTTTGTATGCATGTCATCTGGGATTTCAGAGTTGCAAATGAAATCTGATATTAGTTAAATGTACCATTAAAATTGAAATGTTCACTGAAGAGTTATGTGGTAAATTTTCAGGCTACTATGAAATTTCTGCCTATTTTGTCGCTATATTTTGCTGGTGTTTCTCCCCCACCCCATTGATTAATATTCTAAGATTAAATGTGCTCTTTTAAAAGCATATTTAATCTTTCTAGGTATGTGACCTTGAGAGTCAAACTGTTTAAAGCAGTGTTTCTTAACCTGGAGGTCAGGACCTCGAGGGGGGGGGGTCATGAGGGGGTGTCACAGGGGTCACCAAAGACCATAAGAAAACAGTGTTTTTTCTGTTGGTCATGGGGATTCTGTGTGGGAAGTCTGGCCCAATTCTATCATTGGTGGGGTTCAGAATGCTCTTTGATTGTAGGTGAATTTTAAATCCCAGCCACTACAATGCCCAAATGTCAAGGTCTATTTCTCCCAAACTCTACCAGTGTTCACATTTGGGAATATAGAGTATCCATGCCAAGTTTGGTCCAGATCCATCATTGTTTGAGTCCACAGGGCTCTCTGGATGTAGGTAAACTACAACTCCAAAACTCAAGGTCAATGCCCACCAAACCCTTCCAGTATTTTCTGTTGATGATGGGAGCTCTGTGTGCCACGTTTGTGTTAATTCCATTGTTGGGCGAGTTCAGAATGCTCTTTGACTATAGGTGAGTTATAAATCCCAGCAACTACAACTCCCAAATGGCAAAATCAATTCTTTTGAGTGATGGTCAATCCTTGGGTTAGTAAGTGTTTTGTGGCCAAATTTGGCGGCAATTCATCCAGTGGATCTTTACTTATGATGTTACTCAAAATGAATAGAGCATATATAGATAGATAGATAATAGCATTAGTATTACAATAATTCACCTCTAAATGATTAATAATCAACAATACAGCTGTTGTGTTAATAATAATAATGTTATTAATAATAAATATATGACACGGTCCTAAACGCTTGGGGAAGTGTTTGATTTGTGATTTTGTGACACGAAATCCAGCATATATATCTTGTTTGCTGTGTCATGCTGTGTTTTTGTGTCAGTATAATAGTAATGCTCTTTGATTGTAGGTAAACTATAAATCCCAGCAACTACAACTCCCAAATGACAAAATCAATCTCCCACAACCCCACCATTATTCAAATTTGGTTGTATTGGGGATTTGTGCCCATTTTTTTTAAATAACAAGGTTCAAATTCTGGATTGTGTTGTGCCTTGTGCCGCTGCCTGGTGCTTTGTTGTGGATTTTAAGGTCACGGGATGGATGGGAGGAGAATGTGTTTTGTTCAGAGATGACACATACATAGGAGGTGTTTTAGTTAATTTTGTGAAACAGGAAGTATTTTTTTTAAATGATAACAATGACAGTAATCTCAGGCTATACTTACATGGTAGCTGAGAGGATGCGAACCGCAATACCCTGATTCCCGCAAAGAACGCATGCATATACATTCAAAACATTGGTTTTTAAAGGTTACAGAACTGTCAAAACAATTGAATTTCCCGCCCACTTCCTCCTGGCCGGCTCTGCTGGTGATTGGTTGGAACGTTGAGGCCAGCTGATGGGCGGGAGGCCGGTCAGTTCCAGGGAGCCTATCAGCGCTCGCTCCCATTTGCCGGCTTCGGCCAATCAGAGGTCTGTGGCCATATATGGAGTTCCAGGAAGGAAGGCTTAGGCGGGGATCACTGACAGGTTGGCATATGAATGAAAACAAAGAGTCCGGGCCAGGTAATGACCTGGGGCAACACCTGGAGATGATGAAGTCATTGAATTGATGTGTCTCATCCATATGTGAATGAGGGAGAAGAGGAAGAAGGCCTGGTGATTCACTCAGACCCTTTTGGTGACAAAAGGACTTATTTTGGGGCACACCTTGGTTTCCGAGGCCAGGTGGGTTACCCGCTGTGAAGAGCAAACATTTATTGTCCAAGTTCCAGAGGCTAATTTAGTTAGACTAGAAATCCGACCGTTAAACCTGCCTCAGGACTGATGAAGCGTGGGGCTTAAGACAAGAGCTTAGCTTTTCCATAACAAGATCTCCACCAGAAACCGCATGCAATATGAATATGGTGATCCACAAAGGTTTTGGGAACAGGGCTCAGTCGCATTTCCTCTTGACAAACATAGTAAACACCCTCAAGGCAGTCTTTCTTAACTAAGGGCAAGAAGGGGAAGGGAAGGGTTACAAGGAGTCAAAGGGAAAACTTATGAAGCCACACTGTACGTACAGGGACACAGGGGTGAAGGAAATACAGAGATCCCCAGCAATTATCCCCAACACATTCCCATGCAGCTGTTGCTCCCAGAGTTGTGATCTTAAAACAACCAACAAAACGCTGCTTTCCTTCTGGGAGTTATAGTTTCCTTAGATGTCCTTGAGAACTGCAGGGCCTTTGGGCTTGGGGTGCAAAGCAGTGGCAAAGTCACTGAGGGTCCATGATGGAAAACAAGGCTTCTTGGCTAAATCAGCCAGGTAGAAACATCAGGAACAGTCCAGGAGAAGAAAAAACAATCAGAAAAAGGCAAATAGAGGCACAGAACTTGGGAGAACTAGATCTTCTTTTGGCATCAATCTCTGCCCATCACCCACACCCCTGAAGAGATCTCTTTGGGCCGAACTGCCCCAAAAGCTGTCGTTTTTGAGCTGGGATATGCTTCCCCCAGGCCGGAGAAAGGATAGGGAGAGAGGAAGGAAGAAGAGGAAACGATGGGAGAAATGGCAGAGTGTTTATTTATTGTTTTGTAACGTGTGGCCAAAATGTCTTCCATACTATGTGCTGTATGAAGTGTTGTAAATGTGGAGATGGGAGGTAATGGTGGATGGGTTTCCTGGGAGGGACAAGGTTGATGTAGCGGTGTATGGGACCAGGTGAGGCAGAAAAGGAAAAAAGGCTTGGTACTGGTGCAACTTGGGCCATGGGCCAAGAGGAATACTGGGGACTCTCTGCGGTTAGATCTCCTGGATTTGGGGCTTCCTGGCTCGACTACAGTGGGAGTGGGGGTGGGGTGTGGGGTGTATGACTAACCCCTTCCCTCCGATCCCTCATTCATTACTTATATGCAAACTCAGGTATTCCAAAATCCAAAAAGGTTTGGTCTCAATCTGTTTTGATAAAGACAACCTGTATCACTTTGTATCATAGCAGCAAGCTGAACAAAAGACACAAAACCTGTGGCAAGGTATTGTATTAGATTGCATGATACATTTCTGGTTGGAAATGTTTCTTTCTCCAGCTTTGTACAGATATACATAGGATATTCATATTCCAGAAAAATGCAATCTTTTGAATTGTCTTTTCAGTGACCTCAGTTGTGGGTTTCTGCTTTTTATTTGTCCTGCACTGATAGTCCTGCCTGAGGTCGGGCCTTTAATTATTCTCTTCATGAAAAGTGCTGAATGACATTTGTTCTAAATCTGTTTTCCACTCATGCCCCAGTCCTATCATCTGGTAGACATTATCTACAGCAAATTAAGAATTTATGTACTTCAATCTAATTTTGTCTGGAGGCTCTTTCTGTGGAGGTCTGAAAGGGGAATGTTTCATTAAAGTTTTTCATTTTGTTTAAAGATTGAAACATGCATATATAAAGATTGAAACATCCAGCCAGCCACATTTTGGAAGTAGGAGTTTGTTAGCCATTTTAGGAGATCTGTTTATCTAGCCCAGTGTTTCTCAACCAGTGTGCCGGGGCACACTAGTGTGCCGTGAGAGATCATCAGGTGTGCCGTGGGAAATTGGAACCTCCGGGGGGGGGGGGGGGAGGAGAGTCTAGTGTGTTGAAGTATAAAAACCCTAAGAAACCTACCTCGATAAAGGCACAGAATTATAACCCCCCCCCCTGTTGTCTACTTGGTATATCCCTCCCCATGCATTGGGCAGGCCCACCTCCCTTTCCCCAAGTAGAGACCTCCTCTTGCTTCCTGGGCGTTCTGTGTGGGAAGTTTGGCCCAGCTCTATCATTGGTGGGGTTCAGAATGCTCTTTGATTGTAGGGGAACTATAAATCCCAGCAACTACAACTCCCAAATGTCAAGGTCTATTTCCCCTGAACTCCATCTGCGTTCATATTTGGGCATATTGAGTATTCATGCCAAGTTTGGTCCTATTCCAACATTGTTTGAGTGCACAGTGCTCTCTGGATATAGGTGAACTACAACTCCGAAACTCAAGGTCAATGCCCACCAAACTCTTATAGTATTTTCTCTTGGTTATGGGAGTTCTGTGTGGGAAGTTTGTGTCTTTCTGCCATTCCTGCCAGGATATCTATGTTGAGTTCATCGAAACAGGCCCAGGTTTCACACTGAGTGTATAAATACATTTTAAAAACATATTAACTATATGTATTACTGTGTTAGAGTGTCATTTTGTGTCATTTTGGTTGGTGGTGTGCCCCAGGATTTTGCAAATGTAAAAAGTGTGCCGCGGCTCAAAAAAGGTTGGGAAACACTGATCTAGCCCACATGAGGACATCGATGGAGGACCAAGTCACAGAGAGCTATGGCCATGACCTACAGTCAAAGCTGGAGGGACAGTACTTGGCACATGGAAAGGTCATAGCAAGTTTATGTTGGTATTATGAAAACCTAAGTAATGTTACACTTCATCGTGAAGCCATTCTGCACAGATCTATGTTGCTGATGAGAGAGATACTTGGGAGATTCTAGCTTCTGCTTGATCCCTTTTTCAAGATGCAGGTTTGCAATCTGGGAGTGATCCTGGATTCATCGCTGAGCCTGGAACCCCAGGTTTCGGCGGTGGCCAGAGGAGCTTTTGAACTTGTGCGCCAGCTGTGCCCATACCTTGGGAAGTCTGACTTGGCCACGGTAGTCCATGCTCTGGTTAGATCCCATATAGATTACTGCAACGTGCTCTACGTGAAGCTGCCTTTGAAGACGGTTCAGAAACTTCAGTTAGTACAATGGTCAGCAGCCAGATTACTAACTGGGGCAACATACAGGGAGCATACCCCCCCCCCTATTGTGTCAGTTCCACTGGCTGCCGGTTCATCTCTGAGCCTAATTCAAAGTGCTGGTTTTGACCTATAAAGCTCTAAACGGTTCTGGCCCAGCTTACTTGTCCGAACACATCCACCCCTACATCCCGCCTCAAAAGCTAAGATCATCCAGGGAGGCCCTGCTCTAGGTTCCACCAACAGCTCAAATGCGCCTGGCGGTAATGAGGGACAGGGCCTTCTGTGGTGGCTCTCCGACTATGGAATATTCTTCCAACTGAATTAAGATTGATCCCCTCCCTCCTGGTTTTCTGAAATAAATTAAAGGCATGGTTTTGGGACCAGGTTTTTGGGCAAAAGATGTAGCAGGACTTTAAGGGGCAAATTGCAATGGTGATATGACTGTTGAAACTAGTTTTTTATTGTTCAATTTTTGTATGGTTTTTAACTATGTATTGCTTTTATGATGTGATGTTTTAATATGTGATTTTATTATTTTAATTTTGTAATAGCCTCTAATAGGACTTCGTGAGTTGAGAAGTGATGGAATATAAATGGGAGAAATAAATAAATAAATAATAAATACTGCAGAAATGCCCTCTCTTTCTGGAACTGCCATTGGGGAACTGGTGCCAAGTGCCAAAGGATGTGGATATTTCTCATTAGAAGACCTAGGGCTATAGGACCGTTAAGCGTTACAAAGTAAATAAGAGGCCTTCTGTTGTCAGACCACTTTAACATAGATGAACACCTTGTTCAAGGTTAGGCTATCCAGCAGAAATGACACCATGTGGTATGACACCACAGGAAAAAAAATTAACTTTATCCGATTCATAGAAGCCTGCTTTATTGGGCATAGAGGAGAAAGAAATAGATACAAGAAAATAAGATAAGAGATCAGATTAATTTTTTAATAATGACAAGAAATAGAAAGATGACAATCTATTCATGTGTCAAGTTTAAACAATTTTATTTAAAGATAGAAATGATTATATACAGAGAGAGGAAGAGGGAGGGAGGCTTTTAAATACACTTTCATGGGGGCTAGGGGCACAGGAGTGGGAACAATGAATTAAAAAACACTAATTTTGGTATCCTACCTTATTTCAAGACACTTTTGTAAATTTCAGAAACTGGAAATAACTGGAACAGGAAAGGTTTATGATCGGATGTTCTTGTTCCATTTATTTATTTTATGCATGTTTCTGTGGTTACATGAGCACAAGACAATTTAGGTATCTTTCATATTATATATATATATATATATATATATATATATATATATATATATAAGTAATTCTACAAAGTGAGGTTGGTCATAAATGAAGCAGTAGCATAAGAACACACAAAACACGATTAAGGGTGCTATCATAATGTGCCAATAAGGAAGAATTAATAATATAATAAAGATAATTATTTCAAGCAAACCTGAATCCACTGGGGTGTGTTTTTACAAACCATTGAGAGAAATTGCTTTGGCACAATAGTGTATGAATGATTCATCAACAGAAAAGGCGAAAGCACATTATAATTGTATAAGTAATCTTGAATAATTTGACCTTCAATCAAATGTTCTTGCTTCAAACTCCAAAACACTTTGGAAGTGTTTGATGTTGAAATTCAGCGCTATGCTGCATGAATGTATAACTAATGATTTGGCTCCTCATGAAAAAAAAGTCTTGTGGCAACTTAAAGACTAGCAGATTTATTGCAACATAAGATTCTATGGACTAGAGCTCATAAGATGCATAGATTGTTATTCTCACTTGGCAAGTTGACAAATGTACTTCTGTTGACTGAGAGTAAGCGGAGAGAACGAATGGGCTGCATATACTTCTATTTTCTGTAGATTATGTGGTCCTCATTGGCCAATTGAGTATATTGCAAGCAAGATGGAGATTTTATTTGGAAATAAATAAAAGGGAAACAGCAATTGAAAGTGTTCAGGATTCATTTTGACACTATCAGTATTCATTTACTCAAAGCCTGTAGAGCAAATCTCACTTGGGTACGTTTTAATTTCCACATCGATGAAATCTCAGGATATACCAGCTACATCTCTTGGGAACAGACTCACAGTAAATATAATACAGAACTGTGGATATTATCCATCTCCATGCTGCTCTAGAATCCATTCCGCACTAACATGCGCACAATTTTCATAAGAGACTGTTTTCAGATGAAACTTCATTGGTACCAATATAGTTTTTTAAAAACTATATTGTTGTCAGTTCCTCTGTAGTAGGGGGTTAGCAAACAAAACACTCCCCTCCTTCCAAACAACTGGGAAGAAATCCTAATTTGCTTTTGTTTGGCCCCTTATTAAGCAAAAAAAGAGAAAAATGTAAATTAATTGGAGACCTGCTATTTCTGAATAACTGGTTTAAAGTTTCATTAATTATGGACGATTGGAACTCTAAGAAGCCCGGTACTTTTCTTATGACTTCACCATACATGTCTTCACAAGCATCCTTGGGTGCTTGTAACACAGTTGATCCATGCAGCTCCACACTGCCCATCAGATGCTGCACACCCATGTTCGGTGGGGCTCCATTGATCAACTGTGGTGCAAGTGTCCTATAACGCTTTGCTCAGACCATGGGAGGTTTCCCATGTTTCGTAGGTAACAACAGGGCCAGCATGGGGAGAAGCCACACGGCGATGCTTCCACATGTGTGATGGGGAAGCATCAATGTGGGTGAGGTGCAGTGCAGGGTGTCAGGATTGCCCTGCAGATTCATCATAGAGGCTGGAGAATCATCCTGCTGCCCATCATTGATGTAATAAGGTCTTTCTCAAATTGCACCTCAGTCTTTTCCATTGAATGTTTATGTCCAGGATTGCTAGATACATATAGGTTATTACAGTACAGAGTTGGACAACCGTGAGAGGCTAGGGAAGTGGTTCTTAACCATTGGTCCTCCATATGTTTTACCCTTCAACTCCCAAAAATCTCAGCTAGCGTAGCTAGTGGTCAGGAATTCTGGGAAATGAAGCACCTGGAATGCCAAAGGTTAAAAAACCAGTAGCTTAGGGGGCTGCACTCCATTTCAGAAGATGTTGGACAATCATAGTTTTCCCCATATCCTCCAAAAGTATTGGGATATCTTTTGGAGGTGGGGGGAGTGCGCATGCGTCAGCAAACTTTTTAGACGCTCCATGGGTGGCTCCCATATGAGAGAGAAGGAAAAAGACTGGTGAACCGGCTAAACCAACCCTCCACCCTCAGAAACTGGGCCAGTGGATGAAGAAAGTATAGGAGGTAGGACGGAGTTAAAAGTGGGGCCCAGGAGAGAAGGGGGAAGTGGATGCGGCTGGATTAAACTTTATAGCCTTGTGGGAGGAAAGAGGAACCCAAAATGGCCACGGAATCCAGCTCGGGACCGGCCGAGGGGCTGGAGGCAAAAATGGATAGAATGCTCAATCTCTTGGAGGAGAAATTTGGTGCGGTGGAGCGGAAGCTTGGAGGAGTGGAGAAAGCGATGGGAGAGGTGGTCAGAGACGTTTCCGATTTAAAAGGGACTGCTAAAGAGTTGGGAGAAAAAGTGGAGAAAAATGAGAAGCAGACCCAAGATCAAATCAAGGGATTGGAGGAGACAATAAGGAGACAAAATCAGAGGCTTACTAACCTGGAGGATCGGCAGAGGAGGCGAAATATCCGCTTAAGGAACTTTAAATTGGATTTTGCAAAAGGAGAGAGGCTGGTGGAAGCAATACTGCAGTGGCTCCGGAGGAATAATGTTGAAATCCAAAGCGAGGATATTGAAAGGGCACACTGGGCTCTTGGCCGGAGGAATCAACGACAGAGACAAAGAGACATTGTGATAGCTTTTAAAAGTGAAAGTCTGGCGGAAAGTATTTATCGTCACTTGAGAAGCATCTCTGATCTTAATCAGGAGGGCAATCAAGTCATTTGTCTCCGTGATCTCTCCCAACAAACTCTGAGTGAGAGGGCAAGACTCCGACCAATTACAGCATGTCTTTATCAGCACGGGGTTAAATTTACATGGGCTTTCCCAACAGCAATACTTGTATTCAGAGGGACGGAGACATGGCGGGCAAGAACGTACGAGGAGGGGGAGGTGCTGTTAAGCCGCCTGAAAATTTCAATGACTCAGCAGCAGGGGGAGAGAAGAGGAACAGAAGAAACAGAAGAAGAAGGTGCAGCTGGCGATAGAGAGCAGCAAGCGAGGCCCTCAGTGGTCTGAGTGGGCAGAGCGGAGAGGGATCCAGTGGGAGAGCGACACGGATGATGAACAGATTGCTGCTTTAATAGAAAGAGATGACTGAATGAAAAAGCTCACCGATGAACTGGAGACATTAAGAAAGGAACGGAAGAGGATGTTGTTGCGGCAGGCTAAACGGAAATGAAGGAAGGGAGAGGAAGAAAGAAGTAAGAAGAAAGAAGCTGAGAGAAGTGGGAAGAAGGACTGAATATTGTGTTTGGGGATGGTCTATGGCTATTATGGCCACTATGGGTTAGATATAGTTTAAGTAGTAATGCGGCCGAAAGGGAAGAAAGAGGGGAGGGGGGGGTTTAGGGGAAACCTAAATATGAGTAAGGGGGCCGGGAGGTGGGAGCACTCACAGAATGAGGGCCTCTACTCAAGGGCAGCGAGGAGCTCGCCATCCCACTTGGTTCAGGTGGGGTCACGAGAGAGGCACGGGTGTCTGAGGGTGGAAGGGGTGAGAAAGGAGGAAAGCAAGCATGATAGGACAGTTCTAGAGAATGAAAAGATAAAGGGAAATGGGTGATCTAACAATATTAGCTTTAAATCCGAATGGCTTGAACTCGAATTTTAAGAGGTACCGGGTAAGCAAATTGGCAAAGGATAATAAGGTCGACATAATGGTTTTGTCAGAAACTCATAAAGGAAGGACCGGGAACAATTAATAAACGATAAGAGGTGGAAATGGGTGTATGAATCTGGGGGGACACGCAGGGGCGGGGGAACTGCAATTCTGATTCATGAAAGGGTCCCGTGGGAAAGCGTGGAGTGGCAGAAGGACAGACAAGGCAGATGGGTTTTTATTAAAGGTATAATAAATCGACAGAAGATGACAGTGGCAGCTATTTATATGCGCCAAATGTGGGGCAGAAACAATTCATCATGAACATGAAAAGGAAGTTGGATAACTTTGAGGAGGGACGACAATCTTGGCGGGGAGATTTTAATCTGCACATGTCATCAGTAGGAGGTAACAATAGAAGGTCTCTGCATTTAAGTAAACTTGATATGGTAGATCTGCATAGTGGGGTAGGGAACAGAAGTACTTACTACTCAGCAAGGCACAATGTATTCAGCTGTATTGACTATGTATTAATGGATAGGACAGGAAGGCCCAGGTAAAAAAGCAGAGGTCAAGGCTATGTGGTTGTCGATCATGCTCCCTTAGTAGTGACAATAAGAATGATGCAATGGAGGAACCCAAGGGTTTGGAAATATAATATGGCGATTAGGACTATGGAACAGGATAAAAGTAGGATACAAAAGGAAATAAAAGAGTATTATAGACTGAATAATACAAGGGAAATATCTAAAGCAGTGGTTTGGGATTGCTGTAAAGCAGTCATAAGAGGTCACCTTATAAGTCTTGAGGTAGAGATGAATAGGAGATGGAGAAGAGGAAGGGAAAATAAGATTAAGGATATTGAAATGATACAGGATCAATTAAGCGAACTAAGGGAAGAGAGTGGCATAGGTTGCTAACACAGAAAAAACTAGAATTGGAACAATATGACGAAAGGCATTGGAATAAGATGAGAATGGCAATGAGGCAAACAATCAGCTCTTGGGGGACAAAGTCAGTTAAACAATTGGCGAGATATCTGAAAAAGAAAAAGGAGAAGTCGTGTATAAGAGCATTAAAGGATACCAGTGGAGTGATACAGGAGGGTAAGGAGGAGATAGAGAAGATTATGAAAGATTTTTCGTAAAACTGTACAAACAAGGAGAGGTTCGTAGGACACCAATAGAAGTTGGACAAAAAGTAAGTGAAGGGGACAAAATTTACTTAAATGCAGAAATCAGTCAGGGGGAGGTGGAAAAGGTTATCAAGGGGTTAAAAATGTCAAGGCGCCAGGCCCGACGGGTATTCGGGTGAATTTTATAAAACATATATGAATGAATTGTTACCATATTTGGAACTTTTTAATGAAGTATTGTTAAACCAGGTTATTCCACAGTCCTGGAAGATATCGGAGATTGGGACAATCCCAAAGGCTGGTCGAGGCGGGACCTGCCCGGAGTCCTCCCGCCCCAGAAGTTTAGCGAATCAAGATTACAAAATCTTTGCAAAGGTATTGGCAAACAGGTTGGAGAAAATATTACCTAAAATTATTGGGGGATCAATATGGGTTTGTTAAAAAAAGACGGATAAGTGAACCAATTAGGAATGTAATGAATGTGCTACAACACGCTACCGCAACCAAGAGGAAATTAGGAATATTAAAATTGGATGTGTATAAGGCATTTGATAAGGTGAATCATGCTTATTTGTATGAGGTGTGCAAAGAACTAAATTTGGGTAATAGCTTCTGTGAGGTGATTAGGAGTTTATATATAGGGAGTGAGGCGTATATAAGAGTTAATGGAAACAGGACGGAAAAGATTAGGATATTGAATGGAACTAAACAAGGTTGCCCATTATCTCCAATGTTATTTGTATTGGCAATAGAAATATTAGCGAATAAGATAAGAAAAGATACAACGTGGAAAGGATATAGGATAGGGGATAGAGACGAAACTAAACTTATTTGCGGATGATGCAATTATATTAACCCAGTCCCTTTGGAGATGGTCAAGGCAATGAAGGGAACGCTGAGAGAGTTCGAGAGGCAGTCAGGGCTCAGGGTGAATATGGAAAAGTCGGAGATAATGTTTATAAATACAGGCCCAAGGGAACAGATTGAGGTAAGGAAAGAGACAGGGTTAAAATTAGGAATAAAAAGAATGAAACATCTGGGAGTGTGGATTTATAAGAATGTGGGGAAAATAGTAGATGGAAACTATGGACAGATTTGGAAAAACTCCTGAAACAAATTAAAAGTTGGAAACACAAAAGCTTGAGGAGAATGGCAAAAATAAGAGCGCTGAAAATGATGATATTGCCTAAATTTCTGTATTTAGCCCAGGCTTTGCCAGGAGTTCTTTCAGGAGTCAAGATAAAGAATGGGACAGAAAAGTGAACCAGTGGGTGGAAGGAGATAAGAAACCACGGATAAGGAAAAATGGTTGATAGCGAGTGAGAAGGAAGGAGGATGGGAATCCCAAGCCTAGAGCTATATAGAGATGTGTTTCAGATAGAAAGACTGATAGAGCTACAGGTGGAAGACAAAAATGGGCGAAAGTGGAGAGAGAAGTGAATGCAATTGGATCGGAGGAACTGATTTTTAGGAGATGGGGAAAAGGTGAGGTGGAGAAATTGATAGGGCCTATGAGAGCCACTTTGGAGGTGTGGAGAAGGTGGCAAGGGAGGATGGCACCGGGAGTTTCGAAGGTAGCCTCGTTACAGGTAATGAACCTAAAAGGAGGAAAATTTAAGCAGAATAATAAGGGAATTGAAAGGGAAGGGGTTACAAGATTGGAGCAATTAGTGGATGAAGGGGCAGAATTAGGAGAGATAAACTAGAGAATTGGTTGGGACAAAGGTGGTGGCTGCAAATTCGGGCAATATGTGAATTCCTTATGCAGAGGGAGGTTAGAGAGGCAATGCAAAGAGAGGACACTGCTTTTGAGAGGTTGGTAAGGGAATGGAAGGAAGGGAAAAGGACTCAGGTGGGAAAGATATACAAGTTGTTAGTAGGGTCAGGGAAAGCCCTGTACAAGAATTAACCAAATTGTGGGAGAGGGGAAGTATCAGAATTAGAGATGGAAAGGATAATGGGAAATATCGCAAAATTAAAAACACAAGAGTGAGGGAAATGAGAAGGAAACTCCTGCATAAGTGGTATCGGACTCCGGCCCAATTGGCATACTTCTCTCAAAATGTGAGTAGTCAGTGTTGGCACGGGTGCCAAGTGAAAGGGTATACATGCACCTGATTTGGGAATGTGCAGTAGTGCAGAGATTTTGGAAAGAGGTACAAGGGGAAATTAATAAGGCACTGAACATAAATTGGGTAATTACAAAGGAAATGGCGATATTGGTGAGAAAGAGTGACTTGGGGAATATGGAGGAATTAAGGAAGCTATGATTGAAAGCGCACAATCGGTTATAGTTCTGGGTTGGAAGGACTCCTCCAAATGGACAATTAAGAATTGGCTGCGGTACCTGGTAGAGCACATTCAATTTGAAATTATGGAGATTAGGGTTAATGAGATGGAGGAGAATAAACTGCAGGAACTGTTGGGGCGATGGGACCGGGTAAGACAATATATTATCTGGAAAACTCGAGATCAAGATACGAGGAATAAGTTGGATCTACTGTATAATTTGTAACGTAAACTGTCCAAAGGCTTGGAAGTTTGAAGGAAGAAGAATGGCGATGAAACCCTCAGAAGGGTGGAGGGGTGTGGATGTTAGTGAGGGTGGAAGGGGCACGTTCACAGTGCCCTGTTCTGTTTTGTTATGTTTTGTTGTTTGGATGTGGTTTTTATTCTGTATGTAAATAAATCAATAAAAATATTCATTTTTAAAAAAGGGATATCTTTTGGAGGTGTATTATACCTTTTCACTATGATTCATCCCTGCCTTAGGCTGAGGAGAAGTGTTTTTTTAAAAAAAACAACAGGAAGAGCTCAGCTCCTGGCATAAAAGGATGCAACTCTACTCCTTAAGTTCCACTGAGGTCTCATCTCAGACCAAACAGGTTTGAGGGTCTATTAAAATGAAATGATATCACCTGTAGAACAGAGTGATGGTTTATTGATCACTTAAAGATATTAAAAGGAGAGCAGCAATAAAACCTAAATCAAAGGCAAATAAAACCTAACAATAGAAGGGATGCTGTAATGAAATCTAATGCAAAGGTCATGTCCCTTCTGCTGACTGAAGTTGTCCTTCATCACAGCTGCCATTCACCTCGACCTGTATGATGAACCATGTTCTGGCCCATGACCTGGGCTACTAGGCTGTAGTCTGGTCAAATGAATCATCTCACAACCAGAGCATAGAGCCGGTTTTTAAACGGTCTCTCTCTCTCTCTCTCTCTCTCTCTCTCTCTCTCTCTCTCTCTCTTTTTGGAAAATGCTGACAACAAGCCAAAAAAGAGAATCACCCAATTCTAATAAAGGAACAGTTTCCTAGTCATTCACATCCAAGGCAGCCTTATCTGCTTCAATGTGAGTTGACCTTACTTGGCAAGAGCAGCTGCAAATAATAGAATGCTGCATTATTAATCCTTTTTGTTAGAGGCCTCCTTTATCAACAATCCCCTCCTCATTTATATCATATCTTTCCCCAAATAATGGGACCAAATGTGGATTGTGATTTAAACCATACAAAAACCTGGTCTAAAAATGGAAAGCATTTAAAAAATGCCACCAAGAAGGTCCTCATCCTTGTTCCCACCAAATGAGCCAGAGATGTTAGTGAGCCAGAGAGAAAATCCTCTCCTGAAGATCTTTGAGCTCTATTAAGCTCTGATAAAGATTGAGTTACAATGTTATACATCCCATAACCATATAAAATGTGTTTAAAGGGGACTATGAGAGTGTGCTAATGATCCTTGCCCTTCTGGAAATTGTCTAGCCCCCTATAATAAGTATCTCTGTGAACTGAAAAGAACAATGTTCTTTTAAAAGCCATGATTGTTCATGAATAGGATATAGAGTTTTTATCTTTTCATACATCAAAATATATTTATTTGACAGATGAACTGTTTTATCACTTAAGTCAGAATTTTGGCAGCCTACACCATGTTTTCATAAAGGTTGCAGAAGAGGCATCTTACACTCTGGATTCCTAGGTTTATACTGCATAGTTGATTTTCAAGTGGGAAGTACAGACAGGACTGGACGAAGGTAAAAAATAGTAGTAAGCGAACATTATTTTGGCACCCCCTGGCTCTCCAGTCTGGTGGAGATGGCACATGTGTGCAGCCAGCTAGTTTCACGCATGCGCTATTGGGACAGAGCGCTTCTGGTGGACGGAGTAGCGAAACACACTCCTAAGAGGATGAAAAGGACGGGGGAACATTTTGCAGCCGGGGCGGAGCCTCACGCCTCACGCCTGCGCACCAGCCCACAGCAATGGCGCTGCATGATGTGCCGAACCTGGCGGCCAGGGCCGGATATGCCCTTGGCTACGTGGTGCCCGGAAGCAGCCGCTTACTTCACTTACACTTAGATCCGCCCCTGAGTACAGAAGGTCTCAGTATGAGGAACATATATTTATATTTATGGTTACCAGAAGCCTATATAAATAATTGGGTCGATATGATTTTCTCAGAGGCCAAAACAGCTTTGAAACTGTCTGGAACAGTTACGAGGATCAAGTTGTAGTTAAGTTGTAACTTTCCCACTAATATTGCATTTTATGCAATTTGGTTTTTTTCCAGTGAGTTGCAAAAATAAATAGTTGAATTTTTGGAAAGCATGCTACTGTTTTGCAATGTAAGAGTATATTATTCAGTAGGGATGGGCAAGTGGAAAAAAGGGGATTTCCCCTTTGCACACACCTGATGGATCACCCACAAGGATGATCCCCCCATAAAGATGGAGTCCCTGGTGGCATAGTGGGTTAAACCCTTGTGCCGGCAGGACTGAAGACCAACAGGTCGCAGGTCCGAATCCGGGGAGAGCGCAGATGAGCTCCCTCTGTCAGCTCCGGCTCCCCATCCAAGGACATGAGAGAAGCCTCCCAAAAGGATGGTAAAACAAAAAAAACCCCACATCCTGGCATCCCCTGGACAATGTCCTTGCAGACAGCCAATTCTCTCACACCAGAAGAGACTTGCAGTTTCTCAAGTCGCTCCTGACATGAACCCCTATCCCACAAGGATCACTTCTAGTACCCATGTACTACTTTTTGGCCATTTCCTTATAGTTTGAGTGGATTTGGGAAGGAAGAGGCAAATTGCCACCTTTGTGGGAAGATTGAATGCATTTTGGATGAGTTTCAGGCTTCATGTCACTTGCCAGCCATTAAAAGGTCTGGGAAGAAGGAAGGTGAAAATGAATTGGAGAATCCTGCACCATTTGCAAAAGCAGAGCAAATCCTCTTTTGGTGCCAGCACAACTCCTACTGAGGAATCTTGAAGTGAACCATGCATACAAATTAACACATTTTATTATATTGTATGTTGTTTTCTTTCTTAAAGAGCCAAGTAAATTCAAAGCTCACGTTTGCCCAGCTTCAACAATCTGTGTCTAAATATACACAAATCTTCCCACTCCTCCACCCCAGCAGCACAGTCAATAAGAAGAAATGATCTTCAAGTAGAAGGCAAACCATTAGCATGATAAACAGTATCATTATCACCAGATCAGAAACCCTAGTAGATATATATATTTCTACCTTGCACTGACAAGTTATTTTCCTTCTTCAAAGTGTGTTTATGCACAATTCCAGGTAGCAGGATTAAGACAAAAGTTAAAATGAAAGATTTTCTAATTGATGGTCTGTTCCTGTAAAAATGTGTATGCTGAGTTCCAATGATATCCTATCCACAATCCTTTACCCTGGGAGAACAATATGGTAAAGAAATTAGATGGATTTGTTTGTATTGAGCCAAGTGCTAAAATGAAGGATGGCTGCATTTTGGAGAAATCATTAACTAACCAAAAGTTAGCACAGAGCTGAATATGTGAAAACATAACAGAAAAAGTCAGCAGTAGTTTTAAAAAGTCTCAGGCCTTCCCTATTGACTCTTCTAGCAGACAGCAAACATTACATCTGATTTCTCAGGCACATGTATTTCTGATAGTGTTTAAAAAATAATAAAAAGTAGCCCTTTTTAAAGAAAGTGAACTAATTGTTGCTATAATGTTGTTATGCAACGAACCTCCACAACGACACAGTGCTAAAGAAAAACGTAAAGATTGATATAACAAATGAGTCTGCCATCCACATTTGCAGTTTTCAGTTTTGGGAATTTAATTATTTATGGATTTCATTACTTACTTAGGTGATCTCTCGTAGCCCGAGGATGATGATCCTCCAAGTGTAGTGTCTTGGCAGTGGGTCCGTAGGTGGCTGTGGAGCCCTATTGTTGATCTGCATGTTCTCCCACAGTGAGGACACTGGTTTCCAGGTGGAAGGTGGTCCTGGTCAGGGTTGGCTTGACACATCTTCCTCTTGGCACATTTCTCTTTTTCACCCTCCATTCATGCCTCTTTGAATTCTGCAGCACTGCTGGTCATAGCTGACCTCCAGTTAGAGCGAAGGGAAGGTTCCAGACCAAGCACAATCCAAAGACCTGAAGATTTCAACAGCAGATCAGGCGGAGGATGACACGGTATATGTTACAACAGCTGTGAAGGTGGAAGAAGGTTGTAACAGATTGAGAAGTCACCATTGTTGTATTAGCCATGCCAATGGTTGGGGCCTCACTCTGTGAAGACTGTGTGTTGATCTGCTGTGCACCAACCTCCACACATTAAAATAAACTAATGCACAGGCATCTTCCAAGAAAAATAAACACAAACCAACAAAAGTTCCCTGGTGATCAGTGAGTGGCGACAGGGCAGGACTGTGAAATCTGGAAGCCCCTAGTCACAGACTGGCACATGGGCAGCGGATATGGATTCAGTTGTTCTACCTCAAGATGCAAGGCAGTTGAGTAGTCTGTCAGCTGTATCCATGGCTAAGCAGCCCTTTTTAGGATCCACTCTGCTCACCCCACATAGGAAAGGGACCAGAAAAGGTGCCTTAAACATAGTCTGCTTCTTTTATTCCTTTTGTCCAGAGGGGTCACCACTCTGTGGCCAAAAAAAGGAAAAATATCAATGTGTTCTCTCGAAGAATCTCTGGGCCCTTCAGGATGATTCTATGGCCAGCTTATGCCAGTTACTAGAGAGTAGGCCTTATTAAACTGAATGGGATTTATATTTAAGTGGATCTGCTTAAGAGGGCATTCATAGGTATCACATGTGTATACATAATATAGGAATAGGATGCCAGTTGTATGTACTTATATATGTATTTTAATTATATTGTCTCTTCGTACAATATACACATATCTCATGACAATTTATAGCTCTTATTGCTTTATTCACTTGGTATAATTAAGATTCCCTATTATCTGCAAGTTTTCACTTGAGTACCATGCTATAAGCAAATCTGCCTTCTAATTTAAAATTTCCTGTAAAGAAAAAGACTATCCTTCTCTTGGGAAATAAATATGATAAAATTAATCCAGAGAGTGTGTTTGCATTCTTGCCGAAGACAACCAAGCTCCAATCAAGAAGGATTTAAAATCAGTTGTATTTAATTCACTTTATTGTACCCAATTTTAATATAGGCTGAGTATGTATTATCTGAAATGCTTGGGACCAGAGGTTTTAAAGATTTTGGACTTTTAAAACATTGGAATGCAGAACAGGCATTTGCATATAATGACATATATCAGAGATGTGACTCACACAAAAATGTATGTCTCATGTAGACATTGAACATATAGTTTGGAAGTAATTTTAAAGATATAAATGATTTTGTGCACAAAACAAAGTTCGTGTACATTAAACCTTCAGGAAGCAAAGGTTTTCACTATCTCAGCCATCCATGTTCACAGTTTTGGATTTCAGAAATTCTGTATAAGGGATGCTCAGCCTGTGTAGCCTTTTTGTTGGTTATTACAAAACTGTATAATTGTATGTTAACTTTATACAAGTTCAGTAAAGCTGCATTTATTAGTGTCACAGTATTTTAGAAATAAATGAAACAAATACATTGTAGAAAAATTAGATACTGTAAATCTAATTAGGAATGGAAAAATCACACGAGAAAATAAGACTATATGTAACTGTGTTTTGGGAATATAAACCAACATATTCCTGGAAGAGGTTGGAAAAGTTATATCTCCAACTACTACTTTCAAAATTGCCCATCATGGCAAATAGTTGTGCTGACTGGAAGACTCTGGGAGTTGTAATCCAAGAAAGGAAGTCTCCCAAGCACTTGTTGAGACCCATTCACACTAAAGAATTATAGCACTATTATACCACTTTAATTGCCATGTTTCCATCTAATAGAAACCTGGGATTTGAAGTTTGGTTAGAGACGTTAGAGGAACTCCCTGGCTGCGAATTCTAAATGCCCTAGGCCTAAACTGCAAATCCTAGGATTCCATAGAACATAATTACGGCTGTAATTCTCTAGTGTGAACAGGCCACAGACTGACAAAGGGTTTAAGGTCTAGGATATAATTCACATCCTCGAGAGTTCTGGGATCTGTCTTAGAATTTTTTTTAATCTCAGTAGCTACCTTCAAGAAATTCCCAAACCATTTCTTAAGATTCTCTGTTTAAAAGCCTGGTCAGAGAGACCAGCATCTATCCTGAATGCCAAAGGGGGACTCAGGGCGGCTAACAGCAGGCAGCAATTCGATGCCAAGACTCTGGTGCCCCTTCCACACAGCTGAATAAAATCCCACTTTTTCTGCTTTGAAATGGAATATATAGCAGTGTGGACTTGGATATCCTGGTTCAAAACCTTTATTGTGGAATTTTCTGTCTTGATATTCCGGGTTATATGACTGTGTGGAAGGGCCTTAGATCTTTAAAGTGCAGACTGAAACCCAGACTGATTCTGCTGACATAGAAGCACAAGCCACTCGTGGCTGAGCTGGACTCCTTAACCTAGCACAATATATTACCCAGGTAAGTACTAAAGGTATCATTTTAAAACTAGCAGTTATGGTTGTTGCAGTCATCAAACTGTACACCAACATGGGGTCCAATTTTCTGCTATCATCAAGTGAAATGTTATCATACTATTTGAGTGGTTCAGCGTCAAGGTTTAGTTTATTATTTGCTCTGTAGGGCAAGCAAAACAGAAATCTCCTCCAGGTTTTGACAATTTACGATGATGACCATTGTGAGTGGCAATAAAAAAATCATTCAGAAATCCCTTTCCTTAAAACAAATGATCTAAAGTAATCTGTGCCTCCTATTCAGCCCATACTTAGACTTTTAAACGCTCAGTGCCTTCAGATGGATTGAAGCATCCAAACTGTGTGCAGGATTGCAGGCAAAGTGAATAAAAGAAGTGATTCATTTTCTGTTTCATTAATCAGCCTGTCCTTCATAAACTAAACTATTATTGATTCCCCCCACTCCCCTATACCTCGAGAGAGGCTTGGAATTTAATGTGCCTTTAGGGATCTTCAAGGCTTCTATTTTCTAGGTACCTCTAAAGCTATATTTCTATCAGAACTGGGAAGTTTATGATCACCCAAAAATCTCTCTGCAGCTACATTTAGAGCCGTTTGCTTTAAAGGACTGGAGGCATTCCTCCTGCCCTTATTTGTTGCATTTAGAAACCATTTCAAGTCTTCAGCAAAATAAATGTTCCCTGAGCCACAGGGGAATGCAAGCCAGTTCTTCTAAATATTCAATTACAACCCAGCCTGCCAGAGAATTCACAGGGGTCCCATCACCCAGATGACACATGTGGATCACCAAGAAGAGATAGTTATCCTCTGCCATAATATATAAGGCTGCTCGGTGATGCACAAACTGGGGGTGGAGTAGGGAGGTGAAGAGGTTCCTCATGAAACAACTCAGATGAGATGCTTGTTGCTTTACAGATGACGTGTGTATATGTGCTTAAATCATCTAAGTCTTAATGAAGAGCAAAATTTGCTATTGGTTCCATCGATCCGCTCCTGCCATCTATCCACAACTAAGCAGAGGGCCTTCTCCGTGGCGGCCCCAGTATGGTGGAACTCCTTGCCTGATGCTACTCGAGCGATTTCAGAGCTCAGCCCATTTCGAAGGGCTTGTAAAACTGCCCTCTTCAAATTGGCTTTTGACTAACTGATCTGCCCTGAGGGTTCATGCCTGGAGTTTTAGAAATTGAATTTCTGTGGATTTTACTGCACACTGGTTTTATGTTTTTATGTTTTATGCTATGTATGGCTGCAGGTTGTATGCGCAGAATGTTTTATTGTATGTTGTAATCCGCCCCGAGCCTGCAGGGAAGAGCGGAATATAAGATCGAATAATAAATAAATAAATATTTGTGATAAGTTTCTTATATGACTGATTTCTCAGTCAGGTTTCTCTTCAAGGATTGTGACTCTTCACAGTAGGAGATATTTAACAATAGAAGCACTGAGAAAAGTGGTGGAAAGCCCATTATTCTTGTGCCGACAGGACTGAAGACCAACAGGAATAATTGCGGATGGGGTCAGCTCCAGCTCCCCATTCAGGGGCATGGGAAGCCTCCCACAAGGATGGTAAAACATCAAAACATCCAGGCAAATCTCCTTGCAGACTTCCAATTCTCTCACACCAGAAACCATCTTACACCATTATTACACCATTATTCCCTCCCATCTTTTTAGGTCTTTGGGGATGGCCAGCCATTCCACATGCTCACCACGCCTTTCCCCATATGCTCCTTTCAGTTCTTGGAAAAGCTTCTTTTGGGGATTATAATGCTCCAAACTGAGTGGGTATGTTGGCTGGAAGATTCTTGGAGCTGCAGTCCCCCTAAAGTAATTTTTATGGGCTTTGCCTTATCTACCGTGGATTTCATTCAAGGCTTTCCTTCCAGTGCTTCTGCTTCTCAGAAATAGCCGCTCTGCATTTTGTAGCACAAGGTCTGTCTTGTGACATCTTGCTTGCTCCTGATAAGCTTATTGCTCATAAGATCTCTAGTCCACTGCTACTTAAACTGCGGGCCCCAACCCCAACTGAAGTCCACTTAGCTGTTGGGCTCATGAAACATTTGGCAATAGTAAATATTTTCTGAATGCCACCCATTTACACAAATCTGTTAGAAACAACATGCAGTATACTGTGACCGCTGCAGAAAATGCTTCAGCTGTACTTCTCAACAAGGAAACTTTTTAGCAATCTTTGTAAATGCTGATTTATTTTTAGTATACCTATGTACCCAGGAACATGTAAGTGTTTTTCAAGCGGCAAATGGCTGTGAGTGGAAAACGTTTTAGAAGCCATGTTCTAATCCTAGAAATACAAATGCCCTGTCAGTATGTACATACTTAATCTATAGTCTGTCTTTCTCCTGAAGTTTACAACATGAATTAAAATAAGGTGCAAGTCAAGAGACAAAGTGATGGTTTACATACATGCATGAATTCAAAGTTAATTCAGTATGACCGCTGCATCAGCTATTTGTGGTTTCACCTACCCACATCTGACAGAATGTTATCTCTAGGAATTTCTAAGTCTTCCAGGAAATTCTGTGGCACACTTTTGGTGAAAGTTATGACAGAAATGCCTTGTAGGACCTAGAAAATTTATAGGTCTCAATTCTATAGAAATTCCAATTTTTTATCATGTCAGAAGCAACTTGAGAATATACTTGCTGTCTGCAAGAACGTTGCCCAGGATGCCCGGATGTGTTACTATCCTGTGGGAGGCTTCTCTCATGTCCCCAGATGGGAAGCTGGAGCTGACAGATGGGAGCTCACCCTGTTGATTCAAACTGCCGATCTTCAGGTCTTCAGGTCAGCAGTTCACAAGGGTTTAACCCCATTGCGACACCCAGTAACTTCCAGTAGAAGTAAGTCATTTCAATAGGCTTTGCTATTGTCCATGGTTTCCTCTTTCCACAATATGTTCAGGAATGGATACAGGGACTGTATAATAAGCTAAACACAAGAAACATCATTTAAATAATATTAATAATAATTTAAAAACTTGATAATATCAATAAAAGTGCAGTGTGCACACATATTGTTAAAGATCTTTCTACATAGCCCTTAATTGCAAAATGCCTGTTTAAATGAATAGCTTTTCACCTGGAAGTGAAAGGAGAGCAGGGATAGGGTCAGTGTGTGGTTTTCCATGACAGCCCGGGAGCAGCCATTGAGAAAGCTTTCTCTTTGCTAAATGGACCTGGGAAAGTTGTAGAACCAAGAAAAAGTACTCTCAGAAGGATTTTAAAAATTGGCCAGGCTCTTATAAAAAGGCATGGTCTTTCAGATAGTCTGAACTTAAGCCATTGGTTCAATATCTATCTATCTATACACATAATAAAAGTGAAAAATGTGTATGTATGTGGCAGAGTTGTCCACTTACACAGACAGCCTCCGGCCTCCACAAACAGGCTATAGTTCCAGGTGCTGAGAAGCCTCCAAGGCACTCCCTTCATGGACAATGCAGGCTATAGTGAGTGCCATGAATATGTGGGCCAAACCCTTCCAATGTCCTCCACACACACTACGATCCCCCATCCAAGAAATACTTTCATTCAGGGACAATTTTATCCTAGATTTTAGGTGTTTCCTCCACCACAGGCAGGCATCCCAGAATTCCTTTCTCTTTCCATTTGCATCACCCCACCCACTGCCTCTCCCTTAACCCTTTCCTGTGCCACACAGCAGAGAGGAATTGATCAGCAACTGAACAGACTGGATGGGTTTGGGGGACTGATTCAACACGGTGGGGTTGTAGTTCACCTTGCATCAAGGCAGACCCCCTTCAATAATAGATCTGGATCAGATTTGGCATGTAGAGCCCCAATGACCAGGTTTAGGGGAAATTGACATTGAACATAAGAACATAAGAAGAGCCATGCTGAATCGGACCTCAGCCCATCTAGTCCAGCATTCTGTATCACACAGTAGCCCACCAGTTGTACACGGGGATCTCGAGCAGAAGGGAGGGCAAAACCCTGACCTGCTCCCGACCCCCCACAACCAGTACCCAGGGACATCCTGCCTACCTCAACCAACTCCGAGGTGGCACTTGAATGTCCTTTTCAGTAACTACCGATACACTTGGTATCCATGAATCTGTCTAATCCTGCCTTGAAGTTGTTCAGGCTGACAGCTGTCACAACCTCTTCTGGAAGTGAGTTCCATAACCTAATGACCCTCTGGGTGAAGAAATATTTCCTTTATTAGTCCTAATTTTCCTACCTTGGAGCTTCAGGAGTGCCCTCTAGTCCTAGTGTTTTGTGACAAAGAAAATAATTTTTCTTTATTCACCTTTTCTATCCCATGCATGATTTTATACACTTCGATCAAGTCACCTCTTAAACGCCGTCTTTCAAGGCTGAAAAGACCAAGGCGTTGCAACCTGGTTTCATAAGGGAGCCGCTCCATCCCTTGGATCATTCTTGTTGCCCTTTTCTGTACCTTTTCCAGTTCCGTTATATCCTTCTTAAGGTGCGGAGACCAGAATTGTACACAGTACTCCAAATGTGGCCTTACCATAGATTTGTAGAGAGGTAATACAACATTTGCTGACCTATTTTCGATTCCCTTTCTGATCATGCCTAGCATAGAATTTGCTTTTTTCACTGCTGCAGCGCACTGGGTTGACATCTTCATTGAGCTGTCCACCAAGACCCCAAGATCCCTTTCCTGGTTTGTCTCGGAAAGCTTTGACCCCATCAGTTGATAAGTGTAGTTGGGGTTCTTTGCCCCGATGTGCATGACTTTACACTTGTTTAGGTTAAAATGCATTTGCCACTTTGTTGCCCATTCACTCAATTTCGAGAGATCTTTCTGGAGCTCTTTACAATCAGTTTCATTTTTAACTACCCTGAACAATTTAGTGTCGTCTGCAAACTTTGCTACCTCAGAATTCACTCCTACATCCAGATCATTAATGAATAAATTAAAAAGTAACGGACCCAAAACTGAACCTTGGGGTACGCCACTTCTCACCTCTTTCCACCCAGAGAAATGTCCGTTTATTACCACCCTTTGTTTCCTACAGTTTAGCCAGGTTCCAATCCAGGACAAGACCTGTCCCCTGATTCCATGGCTGAAGAGCTTATTTAGGAGCCTTTGGTGAGGGACTTTGTCAAAAGCCTTTTGAAAGTCAAGGTAAACAATATCAATTGGGTCCCTTTATCTATGTGTTTATTTACACCCTCAAAGAATTCTAACAAGTTAGTAAGACATGATTTGCCTTTGCAGAAACCATGTTGATTTTCTTTCAGCAATGCCTGTTCTTCTATGTGCCTAGTAATTTTTTCTTTAATAATGGTTTCCATCATTTTGCCTGGAACTGAGGTTAAACTGACTGGTCTATAATTTCCTGGATCACCTCTGGATCCTTTCTTGAAGATCGCTGTTACATTTGCCTCCCTCCAGTCCTCGGGTACAGTGCCTGATCTTAGAGAAAGGTTATATATCTTAGCTAGAAGTTCAGCAATTTCACACTTGAGTTCCTTAAGAACTCTGGGGTGGATGCCGGAGGATTTATAGGAGTTGTACTTCACCTGCATCCAAAGAGCACTGAACCCAGCCAATGTTGGGTCTGGACCAAACGTGGCACACAGACTCAACATGACCAACTACAGGGTTCGGGGGTGACTGCCCTTGGCATATGGGAGTTGTAGTTCACTCTTATACAGAGAGTACTAACCCCAGCCGACATCAGATCTGGACCAAACTTGGCATACAGACTCAACATGGCCAGCTGTGTATACAGGCCTGGTCTAGGGAGGATTGACACATAGTTCTGGGAATTGAGGTTCATCCACATTCTTATGTATTTTCTAATGGGAGCACTAATAAAAACTGAATCAAAGACTGCCTTCTTTCTAATAAATAATGTTACTAATTAACTACATGATATTATCTAACACCCCAAAACTAACAATGCCTTTTTTCAAATATCCCAAGCACTGCCAGGTACCCTAATTACTACATATAATAAAAGTCAGTGTATGTATGTGTGTATGTGTCAGCTTTCTGATTGGCTCCCACTTCCACAGGCCACTGTGACCCGCACGAATGACAGACCTGGACCAAACTTGGCACACATAACCCCCATGACCCACTTTACGTCCTGGTGCCATTTAGGGGAGGATGGACCACAAATAATGGGATTTCCAGTACTTTAATTTGCTTCGGCTCCCATAGACCACTGTGAAGCCCACCAATGACAGATCTGGGCCAAAGTTGGCACACAGAGCCCCCATGATCCACTCTAAATTCTGGTGCAGATTTGGGGATAACGCACAATGGAAGATGGGATTTCCAGTACCTTCACTCACTTCCAAAAACAACTATGAACCACACCAATGACTGATCAAGTCTACACTTGGCACACAGAATTCCCATGACCCACTCTACATCCTGGTGTGGTTTGGGGGAGGATAGAAATGGACAATGGGACATGCATATGGGAGTAGTAGTTCACCGGTATCCACTGAACCCTGCTGACATTGGATCTAGACTCAATTTACTTCACAGGTAACCAATGCCTTTCTCAAATAACCCGGGCACTGCCGGGTCCCCAAGCTAGTTCAATATAAAGTGGAAGACTAGAGCTTGATTCCATGTTGACTGGTTTAATTTCCCCTCTCATTTCCAACATTTATGTCAGATTGATGGAGATGAAAGACAGCAATTTAAATTTGTTTTTAAAACCTTTAAAGATGGGTTGTCCACCACCCTGCAATGCAGTCTATCCCACAGTTGGACAGTTCTCACAGTAAAATGTTCTTTCGAATGTTTGCCACATCATCACATTGAGAAGGGAAGGCATGGGTAGAGAATCACCCCTCTTATATTGTCAGCAGTCCCATTTTTCACATTCTGTCTCCCCATCACACCCACACGTGGAAACTTGAGAGCTGCCAATACATTCATTTTACATTCATCAAAAGGTCAGTATTACTTTTTTGTTTTTAATGAGGAGAATATCCAGAAACCAAGAGATCCTTTGCCCTGCTCAATGTCCATAACATTAAAGTAGACTGACACCAGTTAAAAACTTCACCCTTCCATGGGAAAAATAGTTCTGCCTGAAAACCTGGAGGATACAAAAGGCTTAAACCATTGCTTTCCATAGGATCCTATTGATCGGCATCAAACCCCAGAGGATACAAAAGAAAGTGATCCAGGTTCAAACCATTGCTTTCCATGGGATCCCATTGATTGGCATAGAACCCAAGTGGATACAAGAGACAGCAATCCAGGTTAAAGCCATTTATTTCCATGGGACCCAATGGCTCTGCATCAAAGCCCATAGGATACAAGAGACTGCTGATGGCTGGGCAACAGGATGGGAAAGTTTGATGGTTCCCATCACACCTGTTTTTCAGTTGTAAAGATGTGAGTAAAGTGTAATAAGAGCCCCGTGTTCAGAGTTCCCTCCTTTCAGGACATTTCAGCCTCTTTTCAACCCTGGAACATGTGATGAATTCCATGCCTCTCCATGCTAGAAAAGAGTCCTAAGTGTCCTAAAATGGTTAAATTTCTCAATGTGATGAGGTTGATTGCCAAATTTCCCTAATTTCAGAACACTTCTGCCTCTTTTCAACCATGGAAGGGTATGCATGATAGCAGGGCCGTAGCCCGGATTTTGGTTCGGGGCTGAGTTTGGTTCGGGGGGCTGAGACTGGGTGGAAGAGGGTCTACCCTAGCAAACCTTTTGTATTGTTATCCCAATAACCCCATTAATGTGGGATATAATGAGTATGGTGATCAGATCATGATATGAATAAACATAACAGTTTAAATAATGTACCAGTAAGGCCTTTTCGCGGACCACCCTGAGAATTCCGGGGGGGGGGGGCTGAAGCCCCCTTAGCCCCCCCCCTGGCTACATGCCTGCATGATAGCCCAAAGTAGTTTAACTCACATGATGAGCCCAGTGCCTTTCCATGCTTGAAAAGAAAGGTTGAAGTGTCTACAACTGGGAAATGTCTCAATGTGACAAGGTGTGGAATATCTTTTCTTGTATATTGAATCCATTGGTTTATGTTCTACTCTCTACAGCAGAAAACAAGCTGGTTCCATGTTCTACATGCCATTCCTTCAAATATTTCAAAATATATCCACGTTATCTCTTTAGTCTTCTCTCTTCCAGAATATCCAGCTCCCTAAGTCATTCCTTACAAGGCTTCTTCTCCAGACCTTTGTTCAGCTTGAATACTCTTCTCAGGACATATTCCAGCTTGTCAATATCCTTTTTTAATAGTAGTGCCCAAACGGGCACAGTATTCCAAGTGAGGTCTGACCAAAGCAGGACAGAGTGGGATTATTACTTACCGTGGTCTGCTCACTATACTGCAGTCCAAAATTGATGCAGCCCAAAATTACATTGATTTTTTTTAGTTGCTGTATCACATTTCTTTGTAAGTGTATACAGACTGACTGTTTAGTTATTGGTTTTAGAATGTTTCCTGGCATGAATGTGGTCAGTAATTGCTTTGGTCCTCTTCTGTGCCTTTTCTGAAGATGGGGAGGGGGGAGACAGCATCTGCCATCCTCCAGTCTGTTAGGATCTCTCCTGTCCTCCAAGAATTCTCAAAGATTTCTCAGCTCTGAGAGTACACCTGCAAGTTCCTTTAGTATTCTTGGAATGAGCTAATTTGACCCTGGAGACTTGAATTTATTGAGAGTAACTAGGATTCCTTTACTACTCTTTACCTATTCTGGGCTGTAGAAACATGAAATTAATTTATGTTTCATTTACACCTTATAAACACATCATACTTAATGCATGAAACAAAATTTGTGAACCACAAAAAAACCAAATATATTATTATCTGAGCCACCCATGTAGATAATTTTGGGTTTGGGAGTATTACGGATTTCAGATTATCAGATAAGGGATACTCATTCAACCTGTAAACATTTTAAGTTGTGCAAGCAAACTGGAGCTCAGAGAATCTCAACTCTAAATAAACCTTGGCTGCCTAAATTAAACTTTCACATCTGGAAACAATTTGCAACCTCTTCCCTCATACCCCTGCAAACTCTCTAGAAAAGCCTACAGTGAATAAGACGAAACAGAACAGAGGCCTCCTTGATTTGAAGGGAAAATAAACAGGCCTTTGATTACTGGTACTTCATTTCTATCTGAATGATTTTTTATGGAGAAAAGTCCTCACTGACAAACTGAAATAAATGACACTGTCACAGAATGCAGAGGAATTTTAAAGTAATAGTTGCCTGGCTGAAACTAGCAGGAATGGAAACCGGATGGGCTTTTTTGCTATGGATTTTGAAAAATGTAGTTTTTCTTTCCATTCCGTTCCTCTTTTTTGTGCTTAAACTGCATAATTATGAGCTGGTCACATTAGCAAGCAGGCACAGCCCTTTAAAATGAAGTTTGGATTCTCAGAATTATTAATAGTACACAGTTTTATTTGTTTCCCCTTTTAAACAAAGTTATTTGTATTACAAAAAGCAGTAACTTCCAGGAAATCATTACTTACTTTATTTTTTAAAATGGAGCTCTCAAAAACTATTACTTCTCTTTAGACATCAGAGTTGTTGAAACTGTAGTAAGATTTAAGTTTTTTCCCTTCATTTTAGCAGTGGGAAGTTATTTTTTTCTTTATAAGTATAGAATATGTATATTGTATTAAATCATTACTGTCATCTGAATGAACTGTCAAGATAAGAAATGGATGGATAAAAATGTACTGAGGAAGATAGCCTCACATTCATCTGGGATCTTTAGGGAAGGTATGAATATTTTGAAAGTAGATGCCTGAGGCTCTTTCACAATACACAGTTAAAGCACTGTGATCCCATTTAGCTACCATGACAAAGGCCAATGATTTTCCATGATTTGCATTTTAGGAAGAGCATATTTAGAATTCTTATCCAGAGAGATCTAGTGAAGTAGTTTGGCCTACAACTCCCAGAAATCCCAGCCAGTTTACAAACCAGCTGTTAGGATTTCTGGGAGTTGAAGGCCAAAACATCTGGAGACCCATAGGTTGAGAACCACTGATTTAGTGTCCCATCAGACTACAAATCACCAGATTCCTAAAAAAATTCCCGTGGGAGCTAAAAGAGAATCATCACTACTAACTATCCAATATGAATGGAATCCCAATTGATGGTCCTCTGACTTATGAGCCAGTCATTGTCTGAGTGACCAGGCCATGGTTCTTCAGAGGTGTAGATCATTGGGAGACACAGCAATTCACCAAGAGAGACATTGTTCTGTACCTGGCCAAGAAAACAAAACCAGACACTGCTCCAATGCCCCTTGGCTCTCCACCACTCACTAAATTAGACATGGGCAAACTTCAGCCCTCCAGGTGTTTTGGACTTCAACTCCTACAATTCTTACAAACTGTTAGAATTTGGCAGTTGAAGTCCAAAACATCGGGAGGGCCAAAGTTTGCCCATGCTTGCACTAATAGGTTGTGGATGAGGGCTCCTGCAGCTACAAGGTGGGTTGTTGGGATTAGAGGTGAAATGTATAGTTTCACATGCAGATCTATGTCTCCATAATGCAGGATCTCAGCCCATATTTAAAATATTTTTTTTTGTAATCTGTGTCAACAATATATTATTTCTTTCTTTTAATTTAGTGGCAGCTGATGCCCATCAGGATAGGTAGGGCAGCATTGCCAATGGAAGCCAGGGTTGCCAGATTTTATGGGACAGTCCAATATTTGAATAAAATGTCCCATATCCCATCATATTATTTCACGGGATGTCAATTATTTTCACTATACCTTGCTATGTAGAGTGGGAAAGGGACAACCCAAACATAAAGGTGGCAGCAGCAGTAGATTTGGGAGTCCCTTTAAGAGTTGGAGTCCCCTCAGAGAAGAAGCCACATCCCAGGCTCTCGTTCTCTCCAGAGACTTACTCCTTGGATCCCGCCATTCTGCCATTCTTCATCGAGTGACAAAAAAGCAGGCAACGAGACAGACGCTGCCTGTCTAAACCTTGCTTCACCTTGAACTTTGGAGTTACTGTTATTGGGTCTTTTATTTTCACCTTCAACACCTGGCAACCCTGATGAAAGGTGAAGTCAAAGTCAACAGCAGGTGGTGCAAATGATTTTCAATAATAATAATAATAATAATAATAATTTCCTTAGCCGACTCTCCCCATGGCTCAAGGCGGGTCACAGCACAGCCAGAAACACACAAATACTATAAAAAATTCTACAAACACACATATTAAAATGTAATTCCTTAAAAGATAGATATCAAAGCATTTATGTAAAATACACATTAATCGCACAAGACAGAGACCAAAGCACAGGACATGACTTTAAAATTCATGCTTTCAACTGGCTGATTAGGCCTGGTGGAAGATAGAGGTTTTTAAATGGTTTTTATTTTTTGTTTCGATCTTTCTATCCCGTTTGCAATGGAATAGTTCTCAACATTGAAATTCTAACTGAACTGAAAAGTAGATGCAGTAGTCTTCCACACTACACAACCTGTATGGTGGTAGGATGGGAAGTGTGTCATCCCATGGTCTGGGTGCAACCAAGGAAGCAATTGCAGGTTATTTGAGGTTAGCCAGGGCCAGGGATATGGAGGTGTTGCTTTACTTGTCCGAATGGATCAGCCTCCACTTTTTCGGCATTTCATATATTGTGAGAGAAGGGGTGTTGCTAAGCTCATTTCTCATGCTAAATGTGTGAACTTTTTCCTTGGCATGTTATGGTTCATTTAATTTCCTTTTTCAGGTAGTTGCTTGTTAACCATGAGCATGAGAACAGCTGTCATCCAAACTAGGCTTAATAAGTAACTGCTATTGTTCTCTGCCTCCTTTGCAGTGGTGTGCCCTCAATTCAGCTGCCATTCATTACCAAGGATGCTATTTCATCAAGAGCATTATAGTCTAAAAATGACAACAAATTTACTGAACTGCTTATTTTGTAGAAAACAAATGTCATTTCTAATGAAAGGCAATCTCCACCTGCCTATCATAACAGTTGTGTCTTCTTTTCCCCTGCCAGTCTTTCAACTTCATGTCACTCATAAATTTTCTTTCAGCTGCTAAAGTGTGTATATGTACGCCACATATGCTCCTTCTGGTAGAACAGACTTTACTTTTTCACAGTTGTATACTCTTTAGAATTTAGTATACTTTTGTTCCCTGCTTTTCAAATGTTTGAAAGCTATCAGAATTTGACTGATGAAATCCAGATATACCGGTAAGCCCTTACAGTTTGCAGGCTAGTTCATTTTCCTAAAGGCAAGTTAATGTAATCGCAATCTGTGATTGCTTTCTGGGTTTATGAGCAGGAATCTATGGTTCAGTGTTGAAAAGTGCATCTTTTCTTAAAAGCAACAACAACAATATTTAGTTTATCTGGCGTTTATCAGGGGTGGCCAAAATGAGGACAGGACACTCCATAAGAATTCAACCCCTACAAATACATTTTCCTTCAGTTGCCCATTGCTAGTAAAAGAATAACTTAAAACTCCAGTCAAGTATTTAGAAATCCAGTTTTGGGCATAAAAAAGAGGGGCAGGGACACTTACTAAAGTAACTTAAGGAGACTGGGTCTACAAAAAAGCATGCTTCAAACATTTTTTCTCGTTCTGTAGGTGTTACAAGATCTTGTTGTATGCAACAAACCACCTCATCACACAGGAGTAAAATGGCTCCTTACTCTTCTTTGGCCACGGATCCTGTCTAAAACCATCACATGACACAGGCCATGGCCCCACCCTGTTGATGGCCAAAGTGCTTCCTCGCCAACCACGAGAGGTAAATTGAGTTTTGAGTAGGTATAACAGAGCTAGCCATGGTTTTGGGCCTTTCCCCGGTCTGATGGGGGAAATGGCAACATGGCAATGCATGGTGCTACCCTTTCCCTTCTCTGATGGGGACAGAGACAGGTTGCCAATTCGCCGTGCCCTGATGCTCCCATGTGACGGGGGACGGAGGAGAGTCTCTGTTAGATACTTGTTGTGGTGTTAAAGTGAAGATCCAGAGTAGCCTTCTACTCCAATAGCCTCACTTGTAAGTAAACCAATTCAGCTGTAATTGAAAGTATTACATGTTTGCTTGTTACAGCTTTTTAAACTGCTGCATCACATTGTTGGCTCATATTGAGCCTTTGGTCTCCTAAGACTCCAAGAGGGTTGTTTTCTCTTCCCTTCCTCTGGGCCCTCCTCAGGGATGAAGGAAAATTTCATTGGGGGGGGCACGATTCTGACTATTGCCTGTCCCCATAGTTAGATCCCTGAGGCTTGGGTAGAACACAGCACTGCAGTCCAAACCTTTATAGACAACTGAGACAAATATGAAATTATGCTGTCAGATGACGGGGCAAATATTAATCCTTCCAAGATGAGAAATGACATGAAGTTACAGTTATCTCATAAAAGACCATAGAAAAGGCAAGAAAGCTCATTGATATCTAGATGTTCCCTATCAGCCCAACGTAGCATTAGCAATGTCAAGGATGCAAGATATTGGAGGACGGAGTATAGCAATTGAAAGATAAATGAGATACCAGAAAGGAAATATTCTTTCCCTTTACATTGCCAGTATTTTCAGTCTGTAATGGAGTTATATAACCACTTCACCAGCGCTGGCTTCGGCATTTCTATGGTCAACCTCTGGGGGAAGAACTGAGTGCTCAGTTGTGTTTCTGCCTTCCCAATTGCTCACTGCCCAGGCACCAACTTTCTCCATGCCTTTATCTATCCTCTCCATCCCCACCTACTGGAATTACTTTGGCTGAGAGGCACTGCACATTTTAATTTTTTTATTTAGGGCATTTATATCCCGTCCTATCTCGACCTCTGCAGAGAGACTCAGGGTGGCTAACAACAAGCACAGCATGGTGCCCACAACTAGAAAAAGCATAAATATACATATTATAAAAACAATATAAACACATTAAAACAAATTGCCAAATTAACTCGTCATCCTAAAAGCAGCCCATCATAGTCCATTAAGCTGCAACTTTGCCAGCAAATCAGTCTTGAATGTTAACATTTAATTTATGAAAGATTTGACCAAGGCTGAGGGTAGATTCAATACCATGAGGCCATGGAAGCCACAGGTGTTCAATATGTTAGAACGCCAAGAATCTGAAAACACTCAGCAATGCATAACTGGCAAGACAGTAAAGATAATTCAAGGGTGGGCAACTATTCTGGAGGTGGGGCCCCTTTTCACCTCCTTGGCCGTCATAACTGTGACATGATGTCATTACTGTTTCTATTGTTGTCACAATCACCGACTTAGAGCTGCCCCTTTAACACACACACGGAGACGTAGCGAAGGCTAACTATGTTTATTAAGTAAAACAAATCCAAAAATGCAGTTCAGTTATAAAGTTCATAGAATGAAGCAATCAGCACGAAGCTGCAGTTCAGTAAGATTAGCAAAGTTCCAAAAGGTCGTAGCAAGAGCAAAGAGTCAAAACTTGGCAAGGCTTCCGGATTCACTCCGGATCAAAACAAGGAATTCGCACCAATGCGAATTAGATGCAAGGCAAAGGTCTTGGTCCAAGGCGAGCCAAACTAGGCTCCAGGATTCACTCCGCTTCACACCCTTCAGATCAGATGTGGCCGGAGAACTGGCGAACAGTTCCCACGGGGCCGTTCTTAATCCCTCGGCCTGGAACCCCGACGATCTAGGGCCCGGCGTCTCCAGTCTCTACTTTCCGAACGGCGACGATCTAGGGACAGATGCCAGCTCCTCCTGCCCTCCTCTATGTCCCTTCGCCTGTTATGAGAACGGCCCCGCTCTACCAGTTCAGTATCGCTATCTCCTTGAGAAGCAGCCTCCCCGGAGATTCCCAGCCGCTAGCCTCCATCTGCTGCTCGGCCAGCTCTTGGGAACCTCGGCCGTTTGGGAATTCATAACTATCTGTTTCGCTGCCTCCCATGTCCACCTGGCCTGCTCCTTCCCGAGAGAACGGCTCCCACTCAAGATCCCAAGCTAAACTCTCTACAGGTGACGGGGGCAACGGCACTGCGGACCAATCGTGCTCCGGGCCTTCTAACTCATCCTCCGAGTCCCCTCCAGCCTGTGCGGGTCCCAATGCCACCGGGACCCCCGGCGCCTCACCCCCCCCCAGTGGCACGAACGGGCCCATGGGTGCTACAATTGTCTACTATTTTGGCCTGTTTGGGGTGGCATTACTGGTCTGGAGGGTGAGGTAGTGTCGCACACCGGCCGAGAACCAGGGCCCTTTAAATATTCACACAACCATGGCTAGAAACAACAGTCTATTTATTGAAGTAAACAATGTCCAAAAAAAATAACAGTAAACATGAAAATAGCCAAGGCAAAAAGCATTCAAGAAAATCCCAGGAAATGTTCACAAAGCCTCAGGCTAATTAAGTTGTAAGGTCTCTGAATATAAATCCTAGGCATGAGAAAAAAGTTATGAAAATTAAAAGAAATCGTAAGTGATTCGTATGTAATGGGACTTTCTAGTTTATACGTATCACGGCAGCTAACCAGGAAGTAGACTTTCTTTTACGGTCCTTGAGGCCAACAATTTGCGTAATGATCGTAATTAATTCTTAATTATTGTACTACTCACTTCTCCCTGTCTTCTCCCCCTCATTTCCTTCCTGCCTTCATTCATCTTCTTCTTTTTCCCGCATTTCTATGGGGAACCGGAAGTGACGCTGCTGCTAGGCATTCTGGAAAGTGTAGTCCTCCACGCTTCTCCTCCCTCTCCCCCCCTCTGCTCTCTCTTCCTCGTGGCGGCGGTGGTTTGGGGTCTTGAGGAAGAGCGGGCTGACTCACTTCCTTCTGGGCGCCGCCTTGGTCGTCTTGGCCTTGGTGCTCTTGGCCGGCTTGGGCTTGGCTTTCGGGCTCTTGTCTTCTGCGGGGACTCTCTGTCTTGCCCCACCGCACAGGCCAACTTCACACACACACACACACACACACACACACACACACACACATCTCCTTCTTTCTCTCCCTGCACTCTCACATGCTTCTCTGCCCCTCCTCTTTCCTGGTGGCTTCTCCCCCCTTCCCTTCTCTTCCCCGTTGCTCTGTCTTGCCCCATCGCACAGGCCAACTTCAGCCCTCCAGGTGTTTTGGGCGCCAACTCAGTCCCCCCTCTCCCCCGCTCTGCTTTCTCTCCCTGCCTCCCTCTCAAACACACACACGCTTCTCCTCCTTTCTCTTCCTGCACTCTCTCACATGCTTCTCTGCCCCCTCCTCTTTCCTGGTGGCTTCTCCCCTCCCTTCTCTTCCCCGTTGCTCTGTCTTGCCCCACCGCACGGGCCAACTTCACACACACGCGCGCACACACACACACACTTCTCCTCCTTTCTCTCCCTGCACTCTCTCACATGCTTCTCTGCCCCCTCCTCTTTCCTGGTGGCTTCTCCCCCCTCCCTTCTCTTCCCCGTTGCTCTGTCTTGCCCCATCGCACGGGCCAACTTAAGCCCTCCAGGTGTTTTGGACTTCGGGGGGCTCCTCCTCCTTTTTTTGCTGCTTCCAAGAATAGAATACTCCCCTCCCTCCCTCCCTCCTTCCTATTTGGAGAGTCCCATCTAGAATTCAGTGTGATTTATTCAAGTTTTGGCCTACAACTCCCAGAAATCCCAGCCAATTTACCAGCTGTTAGAATTTCTGGGAGTTGTAGGCCAAAACCATCTGGAATGCGCATGTGCTGGCATACGAACTACTAACGAATTTTGAAATTTTTTTGTAAGTCTTTCTATTACTAATCAAAAAAAATCCCCCCATTAGATTTTCGATTTCCTATTTTTGGGTTCTAAACCATGCCTAATAAATCCACTAAGAAGCAACAGAACCTAAAACTAGGATAGTCCCAAAAAAGGCAAGCTCAAAGTTCTGTCATGAATGACCAAAAAATCATGAAATCAGGAGTTCATGGAACTGCTTGCAGTAGAATCAAAAGTTGACCAGGAACTAAATTTCAACCTTTACAGGGATAATAACAAGATCTCAGCATTCTAACATTTCCCTCCCTTTTCCCTGGGAAAGTAACAGCTGTGGCTAGAATCGCAAGCCAGGTCTCTCAATTCCCGCCCACTGGACTCTCAGAAAAACTAAATTCCCTTAACTGCTTTTCCAGAGTTTCATCACCTTGGCCCTGCACTGAAAAGACAGATGGACATGGGGATCCCTGCACACCACCACAACCCACAACCCCTGAAGCCACAGAAGCCACAGGCCCAACAGGTAGATCAAAACTGTGTTTTGTAACATTTGACTTACAAGAGGGGGCCTGGGAGCTTCCAGAGGTGTCTTGATTGGTACCAAAGACCACAAAATAAAGTTGGGGAGTTGCTCGCAGTTATGGGCTGAACTTTTCCTACCCCTATATAATGGCTCTTGATAGTAGTTCCATCCTCCCAGCTTCCACAATTACTTGGAGAATGTGAACAAAATCTTTCAGTGTGAAATTGCTCTCAGCAATTGCACAGCAAGGACGTTCCTTAACCCTTTTCTGTTAAAGGATGGGAACTGTGCTATTGTATTCTTAGATGAGCCATGGGTCACACAATCAGTTTGTCTTGGCTCAGCCTATTGAATAATGCTTGCTATTTTGAACTCAGCCATTATTGACTCCTGTAGCTTCGAATCAATGGAATATTGGTACATTTATTGCTTGCTGGATTATTTAACTGCATGCTGGACTGCGGCCCAACTCTGCATCAGCAGGTAGAGTGATGGGTTGCAGAGCAGGGCATATCACAAAATAACTTGAAGGAGGCTAGACATGTGTGGCAGGTAAGAGAACACAACATACACAAATCCACATACATCCTTGAATATGAGATGAACATTTTTTTTGCTAATAATTACTTTTGAATTAAGATATGTGGAACATTTTAAAATCAAAATCTTCTGCCAAAATCTTAGTACCAGGCATAAAAATAATATAAAATGTAGTCAGAACCTTCATAAATAATAATAACAACAACTACAACATTATTTATTTCCTGCCTCTCCTCGTGGCTTGAAGTGGGGAGCAACATGGTTAAAACTGAGATAAAACAAACATTTAAAAATAATATAACAAATATACACAGATTAAATACGGATTACAATTCACCCTGCAGGTTAAAATTAACAAGTTAAAATTGATTGGATAGGCCTGCCGGAAGAGATAGGTTTTCAGTTGTATTTTAAATTCCAACAGCTGTCAGAGCTCTTCCAGCAGGTTGTTCCACAGTCTTCGGTGGCCATAGTTTTGCATTCATGGACTTGACCATCCAATCACATCAAAATATTTTTAAAAATAATAATCCAAAAAGCAAGTCTAGATTTCACCATTTTACATAAAGGACACCATTTTACTGTGCCATTTCATATGTTGAAACTTCAGGATCCACAAATTTTGGTATCCATGATGTGTGTGTGTGTGTGTGTTTTGTTAACCAATCTGCAGCAGATACCAAGGGCCCACTATATTAATTTAGGTTTTTTTTAATGGATGGGAATATTTCACTAAAGCAGCAATAATAAACTAATCCATAATGTCAATGATAGAATTAAGTTGAACAACATACATTGGAATTACACAATGATACCATAACTCTCAGCTCCTAGTCTTTATGCTCTGATTTATTCTGAAGTGGGAATTCCCACCTTTATAATCTGGAATTTGTCATTTACCTTGCTGAAATCTCCTGGTTTAAAGGGTTTGTGTTCCCAGTTAGTTTGCATCTCCTAGGTATTTATGATTCCAAGAGGTTAACTGGCAGAGCTTAGAAACATGACTCTTGAGATTCAGCATCCTCAAATCAACACGGCCACTGGCAATACTCCCAAGGGGATTCTATGAGCTGTGACCCAATAACCCGCAAAACAGAGTTTCAGCACCTTGGACAGCTCCTTGAAAGTCAAGCCAGAACTGATTCAGCTTGATATTGACATGGGATCCACCAGCCTTTAATGATTATTTGAGAGTCAAGACTGTGGTTATCTTGTGGCTCTCCAGAGAGAAATAGGTACTACTCCCAGCATTCCCTACAATTGGTCAGGCTTGATGAAGATGATGGGATTTTATAACACCCAAAGAGCCACAAACACCACAGCTCTCATCTAATTCTTTATCTCTTTCCCATGCATTTCTCACATACACCCTTCAAATAACCTCTCCTACCTACTATCAGTTATTAAGAGGAAAACACAGAGGAACAGAATAGATATTTCTGGAGAATATGATTGAAAAGTGGGATGCAGCATTGTGAGAAAAGTTTAGAATATCTTCCCCTTCTGGGCTGCATTTCTTAAAGAATTGGGAATTGAGCAAATCTGACAACTACAGACCCCTTGTGCAACTTCTGCATTGCCTTTAAGCCTCAAGGGTGCAAGAGCTACCAGAGTAACTTCCTGATTTTAGAAGATCAGTGACTGCCTGATATATAAACTAAGTGGGCAGACTCTTTATTAAAAAAAAAGCTCTCCAAGCTTTCTTCTCATGTCTGTGGAAGTGAGTTGTCCTCTCTTTTTATGTGATAGATAGCAAAAACTCTCTGGAAAGCACATTTTACAAAGACTAATAAAACAAGAGATTTTACTCAGCATTCATGTCTTGTGCTGCAGCCCCAGAAGGTGACTATGTCTTGAACTATGCAGAAGTCACAGTAATCTTTATTCAAATGTATGTAGGGTATGCTTTTTTCACCATCTCTTCAGCTCCCCAGAAACGTCTCTTGTTGTTTTTGCAATTACCTGTTAATAAAACAAGGTTTTTAAATATGCTGGGAGAAAACTCATACAATTTCCAGGCTGCCTTGAAACAAATGAAATGTAAGAAGCAATACACTTCTCATTTCTGCAATGGAAAATGAATTTTTAAAAATGCTCAAATCATTACCGAGTATAATTTCCTCATAATAGGTTTAACAGTGACCTTGTTGGATCATTTCTGTTTCTGCTCCTAATGTCATAAGAAACCTACACTGTGGCCATTGCAATAAAGCTATAGTGTATCTTACTCATTAAGCAAATTTTGATTTACACCACTGAATGCATGGACCTTCTGGATCCTCAGGAGTTCTGTTCTAGGGACCTCTCACAGATTAAAAAAGTGGATTCTCATATCCCATGTCATTAAATGTTGGGGACACACACGTGGGAGCTACAGTACATCCACATTCATATCACCACTATTTTATGCACAGGATATGATGATCTGTGATCAGTGGAAACTGTGGACCTGACACTTCTGAAGGTTCTGCTGCATGTTTTTTTTTAACAAATTGTAATCCTTCATGAATACTGATTTATCTGATATCCTATTCCTTACCAGTTTAGCACCATTTTTCTTCAATTTATGAGATTTCCATCACTAGAAGACTTGAACCAGATTTTGCCAAGCAAAATTAAATCAGTCCATGCTGATCTAGATTCCAAAAACTGGATTGTTAGTACTCTTCTATTGATGTGTTGTTGGAAATCCAAAGTGGTCATTTCTCACCCATCATCAATGACTAATTATTGTTCTTAGTTGTAGTCAACTTGTCTGTGAAGTATGGTGATCCTATGAATGTGAGACCTCAAAAACACATAGTGTTTTTATGGCTTCATAGCACATGAGAGCATGATTTATTTATTTATTATTAGCAGTCCCAGTGGTCAGATCCTTCTAAAGATCTCTGTGCTGCTGGCATTGGAAATTCCCATCTTATGAACCTTGTATTATACTTTCTCTGTTTCTTCCAGAATTAGTCTAAGCCACTAGGGGTCAAGCGAATTACCACCTCAGTTTCCCTTTGTTCCTATTCTTCAAGACTTGCCTATGTGATCGGATTGCTTTGAAATTTCATTTTGGAGCAGGACCATTTTGGTATTGCTTTTTAAATGTTGCAGTAGCTTGCCTGTTGTTGTTGCAATATTTTACCCCAGCCCATTAGCTGTCTATATGGAAGATAGACAGTAATTCTAGTATTGTATCTTGCTTGTAGAAAGTTCCCTACAACATTCTGATTTTTTGTAGTGACTCAGATTGCATGCCTTCTACCTAAAACCCAATTAACAAAAACCTGGGAGAGAGCTATCATACACAGAAATCATTAAATAAATAACAAGAAAGATAAATATAATATAAAGATAGGCTATTCAACAAAAGGAAAATAAGAATTCAGCAAGATCACCAACCACAGGTCTTACTCAGTTTGTTATTGAAACTGAACGAAGAAATACTTGAGGAGGTTGGCTATTTAGCTTTTAAGTGCAGGGACAGTGCTGGTGAAATTCATGCCCCAAATTGTATATTATAGCTATCATGAAGCACTGGGGTTAGATAGGTTAATTCGGAATAGCCTGAAAATTGTAAAAAACTTCAGACTATTGAAGCAGGTTTGAACCAAGCAGGAAAGGTGGGAAGGGCAAATCCGAATTTGAACCACTAACCTTTTTTTTCCTGGAAATATTCCATAATGTTCGGATGTCTCCCAATGTTATTTTAATTTTCAGAACCATTAAGCAACTTTGGTAAAGCCTAAAAAGTTTTAAAATCTCATTCTTTCCCTTCCCGGCGTTGCAAGGAAGGGATGAGATGGGTGTGGCTAAGCACAGCCATTGTTGTAGTTTGTGAAGGCCAGCCCCCAATTTAAAAAGACCCTGCTGTTAAATGCATTTCCCACACTGCCTTGCTACTCATTAGCCAAAACAGCTGAAGGACCCCTATAGCTGTCTGTAGCAGTCTTCCTCTAAATATAAAATAAACTGATTGAATCTACAAAGGTGTCTAAAGAAGGCAGCAAAGTAATAAGCAACCTTTACAAAGCCAATACTGCATAAACTGCTTAAAACCAATGATTTCACTTTGGCCTGATTGCCATGAACAAGGCACTGGGGTAGCCAGCTGCAGCCAGCCAGCCCTTTACATCAGTAAGTAATGATAAAATAAAATGATTGATTGCATCTGTAAATAGGAATAAATGGATGGATGCATCTTGAGGGTCCCCTCCAATTCAGTAGAGGAAGCAAATGGATGTCAGGAGTTTTTGGATGGTGCCTTTCTGCCCAGAAGAAGGGAGTCAGTCTAAATGTTCCTTGATGGGGTCTGTACTATGATTTTTGTTCTCCACCAATTTAACACGGTTTGTGCCACACAGACAACGTTTCTGGAGTGGAACAACTGCTTTCAAAAGTAAAGACCACCCAATGAAACAGGAAATAACACTTTCAAACCAGGATCAGATTTTCTTTATTATTAAAAGTGTTGTTTTAATAAAAACTTTGAAAATTCTCCAAAAATCCATGGATAAGTCAAAGGTTATGAAATTTGGTGAGCTAACAGTGGTCCATGTGTTCTACCACTGTGGCAAGTCAGGATTGGTCTAAAAATGGAGGGAGAATCCACTGAAGTTTCCCCAGTGCCAGTGCTGTTTTTTTCCTACCGTGCATTCATGTCTGCCATCAACAAAGCGATTTGGAAGTTTCGGAAGTTTCAGAAAGTTTTGAATTTTTTTTTTAAAAAATCAGAAGTGACTTTAGAATAGAACCACCAGCGCCTCCTACATCTGAAACGAGTTTTGAACCATTTTAAAAAATCAACCAAACCTATTAAGCACAGGCTAATGCTATATCTCTTCTTTTGCATTATGCTACATTGGCATCTTTCTTACATGTTGGAGGCACACTAGTAGGTTGTTCCTACTTTTGATATGTAGATTTTCAAATCAGATTGTGTCATTCCACTCTGAGATGGAACTGGGTCAGTCCAACATGCTCTGGAGCTATCACAAATTGGTCTGATTGAGCTTATCTGACTTGGATATTTGAGGTTTGACCAAAGCTGCTGCAAGTGTCTATCATAGATCTAACCATTTCCAAGGCATGCAGATTAATAACTTGATCAAACAAAAATAATCCATCTTGGACTAGGATATAAGAAGTAGATGATAACAAAGTTACCCTTTGTGACTTTGAGTCCCAATGTCTATGATTTGTAGTCCTAAATAGCAGTGTTTTCAAAGCTCTGATAAGAAGCACACATTGTCTTGTCCCCTTCATTTCCCAAGTATATCCAGTTGCAATGTCAACTCATCAAGCCCATGGCAACCCTGATGAAACCCTAAATATTTTAGTCACTTCACATGAAACAACAATAACCAGGTCTCTGAGGATAGGAATACAGTAAATAGTCACTCCCATTGGCCATACATCTGGATTTTAATTATCATGTAGAGTTTCTATAATGAAAGAAGTGATGTGTATGACTGATCAGGCTCTAGGAGAGGACTGCATTAGCAAATAAATAGCACAACACTAGAGTCTGTCAACAGATGGATTGCAACGGAATGCAATTAAATGCAAAATGGGTTGGCTTTTAAAGCAACTGCATATAAATTAGCCAGTCAACTAATTGCAGAGAAAATAGATGATAAAATAATATCTTTGTTTAGTCTTTGGAAACAATGAAGCATTGCTTATGTATGTTATGAATTAAATGAATTCAAACTGCATTGCTCAAATAGATTTTTTTAGTGTAACCCCGTTAGAATTAATCATACAACATATTTATCTGCTTCTTATGTCTGATTAATTATTTAAGGATGAGGCCATCAGTTACTGCTGGCCAGGGTAGTTTGGAAACAGAGCGTCATATCCTTAAGTTAGTTCTGACTTCTAGAATCCTAAACTGGGTGGGTTGTAACTTCACTTCACCCATTCTTGACATTCTTCAAATTTTAAAATAGGGAAACAAAAAAAAAAAAGGATAAGGAGCTAGATTAGAACCAGCCCAATTTCTAGGTCAAAATGAGTGAGGCAGTTGACCTTATGTATAAGTTGAGGGCAGATTTTTGGGCCAAAGCTATGACTATTGGTATGACTCATAGATAAGCCAAGGGACATCCAAGAGAGAGGAGAAAGCACCAATGCTGGTTCAGGGGACCAGCCACTAATGCTGCCATTTCTCCACATAAGCATTCAAAAAGGCCAGAAGTGGCACCATGGTTGAGATAGCAGAGGGGTTTGGTACTTTATTTAGGTTATTCTGGGATTAACTAATCTCTTCCTTTTTGCCATTCTAATCAGAGAAGATTACTTTTTGTTGTTGTTGTTGTTGTTGTTGTTAAGAGTTAAGATACTATACCCATATTGACCCATGAAGAAGTTGACTCAGGGTTGGTGGGTTGATTTTTTTGACTAAACTTTATAGACTTAAACATGAATATACTGTATAGGGTAGTTAGTTCTTCTTCTTCTTCTATTATTATTATTATTATTATTACACAACAAGATTAGTACACAGCAAACAAGATCACTATGCTGGCTATTATTATTGTTATTATTGTTAAGGGAAAAGTGCTTGATTAATTTTCCGTAACTTCTGTCCAATATCTGGTTTTGAAGCCTATGCTTCTTAACTGTAAAAAAAAAAAACCTATCAGAGGTGACAAAAATGCAACTCAGATTTCCCCTAAGATGCAAATGTTAAGATAAAGGTAAAGGCTCCCCCTGACGTTATCTAGTGTGTTTGACTCTTGGGGAGGGTGTGTGTGTGTGTGCTCATCTCCATTTCTAGGCTGAAGAGCCAGCATTGTCCGTAGACACTTCCAAGGTCATGTGGCTAGCATGACTGCATGGAGTGCTGTTACTTTCCCACAGAAGCAGTACCTATTGATCTACTCACATTTGCATGTTTAACCCATTGCACCACCAGGGCCCCCTACAAGGGGTTACAATGTAACAAGGGTTACAATGAGTGTAATTTTAATGGTGTAATTTTTTAATCCACTTTCAATGGAAAAGAAACAAGAAATGTAAGGAAAATTACCTTGTACGTGGCACAGAAAAATAATCTGGTGATTATTTTTTTGCCCTGCATGACAGCAAGAAAACATGTATTTTTTGATTAGCAGCCAAATTTTGCACAAAAGGCTGCCTTTTTGTGCAAAACACTGTACTTTATGTTTTCTGCAGGAAAAAAGTTTGTTTTCTTACCAAAAAACCCACCATAAGCTAGTGTAAATTTCAGGGAGGATAGTATTAGAATGAGTAAAATAATGGCAAAATGTACAAAACTTCTCAAATCATCTTACATGTGAAAATCAAATAAAAAATGTACATCCTTAACTGTCACTGGCAGCTTTTTTATTTGATGTTCCATATAAAATGACAGTCATCAGAATAATCAATTAAATGAAAAATTCTCCTTAGCATTCTTGAGCTCTCTGGGTGGACTTCCACTGAAGAGGCTTCCCCTGATGTACAAGAAACTGCTGTTTCTGGTTCGGGCACAGAAGAAACTCAAGGGCTATAGAACCATTTCTTCTGACAAAGCCAGATATAATGAGCGGATTGAAGACATTCAACAACGAACTACAGCAGAATGGACTTCCATGCTGTCATTAATGTGTTTCACTCAACAATGTTATGAAGGATAAAGAAGGCCCAATCCATGAGCAGTTTTGAGCATAAAAAGACAATGCAGATCTTAGTGGAACGAATAAGTGACATAGACAAATAGGCCTCAATGACTCTGGCATGCTCCACATGCTCTCCACATAATTTAGGCCTAACATTTGATTCTTTGGGAGGTGCCAAATATTTAGAAAATTTAAATATTCCAAAATTTTGTCTTGCTTTCAGTTGGGCCAGATTTAATGCCCTTAAATCAGCATACTAGAGGGTAGATACAAAGGGACTGACTACGAACACAGAGTTTGCCCTTGAGGGGAGGGTAAAATCAAAATACATGTACTTTTTATTTGCACAATTTACAAGGATGATAGACTAAGGTTAATATCCCCTCTACTCACCAAAGGGCCAGGAAGAACCCTAAATTGGTACTGTACTTATTTACTGTCTGATCTTGACAAAAGGATAATGGAATAGGTGGCCAAATTTCTCTTTGCAGCAACAAAAAGACGCAAGTGCTTCATGAATAACCTGTAAACGCTAAGAGTGTAACAAAGAGTACTCAGGAGACTTATTATTAATTGGTAAAGACAGTCATTCATCCGATAGCGAGTGGTGATACTTGTTTTTATTAGTCACAACGCAAATGTGATGTTATTAATTACTTAAATGTTGTATTCCATTGTTCTACTTTCACTTGACTTAGCCGATGGTTTGTTGATCGAAATAAAGGCTACTGACTGACTGACTGGCTTTGCAGATATTATTCAAGAGATGAATAAGCAAAATAAGTTGTGCTTCTTCCATCAGAGCTGTGCATATGATGGCAGGATGTGATTGGATCTGGTGGTAGTAATGGCTTCTTAAGTGTCACCAAAGGTGATGAATTTTTTACATATATTATTTTGCTGCAACTGAGAATAAATTATGAGAGCTGATCACTTCAGTTACCTCTATTAATGTCTTTTTATATAAAAAAATGAAGTCTGAAGATCTTCATTAAGATTTACTGTGCCAACATGAGGGTCTATGTATCACCCTGATTCTGAAAATAAATCAACATGTCAGTGATCAGACAAACTTAGATTAAGTACCATCTTCTAATCAAGGAACTAGAAATGAAGAGCCCACTGCTCTGTGGTAATTTAGGGTTGCTGTGTTTTGGTGAAGTGTGACAGCTGCAATTATGCTGCTATTCTAGGCCAAGAATGAGCTCTTTAAAAATATTGCAGGACCATGTAAGTGTAAGTGGGAAATCACTTACATTTTCTGTATTTATCTATAAACTAGACATTTCTCAGATTCTATTTGCAAAAGCTGCAGAAACCTTGTGTGAACAACTAATACTCAAAGAGCATTTTCATGTGGACATGATGGTGTGAATATTATTCCATTAAACTAGACTATTCTTTAAGTGGCAGGGATAACTTTTTTGCCTCCTTTCCCATGAGCTACACCAATGCTTCTCAATGAGTTAGAATAAACAATGGTCAACTTTGGGTTGCCAATTTTGAATGGTTTTGGCCAGGTTGTTTGGTGCTTTATATTCATGTATGTGCATGTCTGGGGCAGGGAAGTGAATTTTGAGGCTGTTTGAGCCATTTTTGGGATAAAAATAACCTGTAACTTTGAACTGTCACAGTCACACACCCATACCAGGCTCGGAGAGGAGGTATTTTCAATTCTTACTCCTGCAGGAGAGTATGCTGTGGTAGTCTATCCTCTGGTTACATCCTGAATAGACTACTGCAATGTGCTCTATGTGGCTTTGCTTTTGAAGACTGTTTGGAAGCTTCAAATGATCCAACAGATGGCAGCCAGATTGCTCACTGGAGCGGTGTATAGGGAGCATACAACCCTCCTGTTACATCAGCTCAGCTGGCTGCCAATCTGCTACCGAGCACAATTCCAAGTCTTTGCTTTAGCCTATAAAGCCCTAAACGGTTCTTGCCCAGCTTACCGAACGGATCTCCCGCTATGAACCATCTTGGAGTTTAAGATCATTTGAGGAGACCCTGCTCTTGGTCCTGTCTCCTTCCCAGGCACAACTAGAGGGGATGTGAGACAGAGCCTTCTCAGTGGTGACTCCTTGGCTGTGGAATTCCCTCAGGGATATATGATCAGCCCCCTCCCTCCTAACTTTCCGTAAAAGAGTGAAAACTTGGCTTTATGATCAAGCCTTTGGAGAACTGGTGCAATAGATAGATATGAAATTATTTGCAGTGACTATTGCTTTGGCCTGAATTACAATTATGGATAGAGTTAATAGTGAGTGTATTGCTTTAAATGTTTTAAATGTTTAAATGTAATTTATAATTATATTTTAAAATGTTTATTTTAATTGTACATTGTCTTAAGGCATCAAATAGTTGCTTATGTGTAAATCCGCCTTGAGCTCTCTCCGGGGTTGAGAAAGGCAGGGTATCAATGCTGTAAATAAATAAATAAATAAATAAATATGAGCCAGTCAAGGAGATTCTCAAATGTTCCATGGATCATTTAGTTAATCATTTGGGCTTAATTCCCAAGGGTTCAGTGCAAGGCTATAGGAACAGAACCCAGGACAGTTACTTTTTTGGATTATAGCTCCTAGAATGATTAAAAAAAACTCAAAACAACCCCACCCCTTCCTAAGTAACAAGAAGAAAGACCAACTAATATGAGTTCAAGTAGACAAAGTAATAAAGGAAAACAAGCACACGTCTCTCAGCTAATTTCCTTGGATCAGCCCATAATTATTTAATGATATAATAATAATAATAAAACTTTATATTCTGATCTATCTCTCCAAAGGGACTCAGGGCGGATTCCAAACACAAAAGGCAAACATTCAATGCTCGAATACAAGAATACATCCATAATAACAAAATTTAAACAATCGAACATATAAAGACGAATTATAACTTGACAACTAAAATTAAATAAAAAACACAGCCTGTTATAACAGACATAAGACAAAACATCAAACATTGAATGGAAACAATAATTTTCCATTTCCTTGGGGCAAACTGATTCATCATTGCTTAAGATATCTATAGAGCAGGTGGGGTGAGCAGGGCACGGATACGGGTGCCAACTATTAATAAGAGATATAATGGTAGTATTACCAACTACTATTCCACCTCCTCATAAGCTGGTGAGCAAATGTATGTTTTCAGCTGTTTCTTGAAAGCAGGGAGGGACCCAAAATACTGCAAAATATGGATTTGATACATTTTTTCTCTTCTGTTTTTTCCCCTTTGATTCTACTTTCAAATGCTGAGGCGAAGACCACGGCATTCTGACTAGTTGTCAAGCCCAATGCTACACAAAATGGTGGTCTTTGGACTGAGGCCAATGAGCCATTAACTGCCAGTCCCTGGAGGAAGGAAAATAGTTGTAACCAATGGGGGAAATTATGGTTTATTGGAAATAGATATTCCAGGTTCTCGCGTCAGAATAATTGAGATACACCGGTCTTGCTCATTCTCCTTTTAAATGCCTTCATCCCATGACATAACCAGATTGTCTGCTCAAATACTACTGCTGCCTTTGACTGTTGTCCTAAGACTTGCAGCTGAAAGAAGGGCGTTTTTTGTTATCTCTGTCTAGAATGTAGACATTGCTTTTTGCAGGAACAGAGTAAACATTTTCCATGCTAACCAATAATACAAATGCCAGTGCAGATTCAGTAGAAGTGACCCATATTGATTTAGGTCACATCACATCGCTTTTATTGTATTTAGCTATAGGCCAGTACAACAAAACACTGAGCTCACCTAATAATGACATGGAAGATTACTGAAAACAGTACACAATAAAATAGTAAGCCACACAAGATTCAGGCAGGATTACCCAATTTGTGACCTGTCAAATTGAATATATGGCTGATGGCAGAATGGGAGTATCTTGCTGCACATCTAGACAGTCCAGTAAAATGAATTCTCAGATCTAAGAAACATAATTCATAATGAGAAAATGCAGTGAGCCAAACATGATTAGAACCCCAGTGACCAAATCAATCTTCTTTCCATAGCTCAGTTAGGACCAAGGTGATCAAAACGATCTTTTTTCCATAGCTAAGTCTGAAACAAGTTTGAATTGCATTTAGACCAGTGGTTTCCAACCTTTTTTTGACCAGGGACAACTTGACCTGGACCACTTTGACCAGGGACTACTCTTCGACATTAGTACCAAAAGGGTTACAAATCAGTTTTTGGTCAATTTTAGATCCAGTTTGGTTATTTTGGGTGCTTAGTTTCTGATTCAGAACATATGCCACCCAATAGTCGCTATCTGCTCACCCACAGAAAACAATATTTAACAATCTAGAGCTGATGTGGTCTATCCAATGCAATTTTCTGAATCAGCACCCCAAATAACCCCAGGAACAGATCTAATAACGAAGACATCAAGGCGCCCCCACTTCCAGGTGCCACATGGAGTGGCTCCACTCGGGGGAGGGAGGAAAAGGAGAAGCAGCAGTCAGGAGGCTTGTTGTTGTGCCTTTCGTGGGTAGTCGGCCTCTTCCCTCCCAACATCCCCATTGCCTTGGCACTACAAGAGAGTTTCATGAGATCAGTCACTCTCATTGCAATGGTGTAGTAACAGTGAGGCCATGGAACATAATTCAGTTCTTGGGGACCACTGGTGTTCAACAGACAACAGGTTGGTAATACTCATCTAGACAATTCATTTTATCCAGAATTCTTGGAGCTGGGAGGCTACCACTCCATCCAGAACTGATATTGGAGACTAGCCAGTATTTATCTATTGTGATGACATTGAGGGATGGTCTTTTTAGTAGTGGACTAACCACAGCCTCTTTTAGATAGAATGGGACCCTGCCTTTCTGCAATAAGGCTTTCACCATTATCCTTACCTACTCAGCCAATCCCCTCTGGATGCTTTTAAATAGATTTGTGGTACCACTGTTCCTCTCCAAAGATCTTGTCTTCATGTGTTAAATAACAAGCTGGAAAGAGGACTTTTATTAATTATAACATTGAAGTCATCATTATTTTACCTCCAAAGTTTTGGACAATTTTTTAAAAGTGGGCTGGTCTGCTGTTTTCTGCTCTCCTGGGACAGAGCAAGAAAGACTCTTGGCCACTCCAGGCAGTTCCACCCATTGTTACTGGAATTCAGCACTGTGGTGGTTTTTACTGTTCAAATCTCAAAACTAAACATAGCATAAAATCTTGAGTGTGATTAATGGACCTTTGGGTTTTCTAAACTGATAACTTATGCTCGTATACTTTGCATACACATAATTTTTATTCTCTCTTTTATTAGTCTTGTAGAGAAAATATTCTTCAATTAAAGGCTAATTTTCACTGTGGAGGACAAGGTAAAGCAATAAACAGGATGTGCAGCTCATTAAATGTAAAAACAAAGCTAAGGTGTAGGAAAACTGCAAAGCTGTTTGTTACACACACCCAGACAGGCTTGCGGTCATTATTTCAGTTTATTTATTTATCGTGTCAGTTTATTTATTTATCGTGTCAGATTATTTCAGTTGTATGATTATAAAAAGACTAAGAACATGAGTAACAGAAAATGTTTGCATGCCATGCCATCTTACCAAGTCAAGATGGGTACCAAAGGGCCAAAACAAAGATCTGGAGGAATATAAAATCACTGATTTATATTATCGATTCCCTGCAAATAAATTGTTGCTTTAAAAAAAATTATAAGAATTATTAAATGTTCATAAAAACAAATCATACATTTCCCATAGATATGCTGCCCATTTATATTTCTTTCAACAGGGAATGAAGACAGAATCGTATGAAATTGTGTAAAGAAAAATAAAGTACATACACATGAAAAAATACCAGATGACATCTTGAACATACATAAATATTTTGTTTGACTTTTAGATACTCTTCTAAGTAATCTAGGTGCAATGATTCTATCCTTTATATTGATTGTTTTAAACTCTCCTCAAATGAGTTTGATTATTATCCCATTTGGTCCTACTAATTAAATTTGTAGTGTTGACCAATTTTTATTGCTTTTGGGACCACATAATATGTTTTCCAACATAATATGTGCTGTGGGAATAAAGACTTGATGAAGATTGTTGTAGCCCAGTCACTTGTGTGACTCCTTTTCACCTAAACACCACACCGTTCAACAATATGTAATAAGTTTATTAAGAAAAGAGTATATAATAGAAAAAGGCAGTTTCAAAAATGAGTAGACTCTAATCCAAAAGTCAGTCCAAAATCAGCAGACTAAGCAATCACAAAGGTACAATAAAAACCAGACTGTAAAAGCATTTTCAAAGTTATATCCATAAGATTGATATTCTTGAGCATAACCAATAGCAGTGACCAACTCTGAATATGAATCCAAAATCCCAAAAAGTAAAAACAAGAAACTGTAATCCAAGGGTTTCAAAACTTAAAGCAAAACCAGATCCAGAGGCTTAAAAACTTGAACCAAGAATTGTAATCCAACCAAGAAGCATTGATCTTAAACAGGAAAGCAAAAAACATTACCAAAGACCATAACTCCTAACTCAGAGCTCCCAAGACAGGTGACTTGACCCAAGAAAATCCAACTAACACAAGTGCTTAAGAATTCTAATTCTTACCCATGACATCACTCTTTCTCACACCTGGGTTCCTTTTGCTTATTTTTCAGCCTCTGGGAACAACAAATTTGTCTCTGCTTGTAACTGTAATCATTGAGTTATAGACAGTGCTCCTGTCTGCTCCACATTACTTCAGAGTCAATCCCTGGCAGATTCTCATGAGAACCACTTTCTGTTTTCCTAACAACAGATCTAACCAAAATATTCCCATCATCAGGAGGAACCCTTCCATTTTCCCCACAGAGGTATCAGGATCAGAAGTGAAAACTCCACCAAAAAGTCCCCCCCCCTCCTCAGAGACTTCACGGGCCTCAACAAAGATATTGGTCATTTACAAGGAGAAATCTTTCTAATATTATTGTTTTGCATGATTATTTTGAATAATTATACAACCATCAAATACACCTGATAATTTCCAATCTTACAGATTTTTTTTTAAAAAACATACTCCAAAATCTATCATGTTTTACACATCAGTCTTTTTATTAGACTTACTGATTTTTATCTTATGTCTTTCCACAGAGTTTCTTATATGAGAGGCTGTATTCTGTCACAGTTTCAATGAGTATGAAAAATTTATACTCTGGGAGATATACACTTGCTATAATGCATGAACATCTCAGATTTGAGTAGTCACATCTTTGACAATCCCCATATCTGTTAACATCGTTCCATAGCAAAATGTGCCCCCAATGAGTGTCTTGGACTTTCGCAAATGTCAAGATCTTTCCAGATGAGTGCAAATTTGTGTAAAACCTTATTGTCCCTTCATAATCCATTTTAACTGAAGCAAAGATCACTGACCTATGTTGGTGTTATTGCTGTTATTGTTCTGTGTAGAGGTGCATCTATAGTGTAGTATTAATGCAGTTTGACATCATTTTAACTGCCATAGCTCACACTATGGGATCCTAGGATTCGTAGTTTGGTGAGGCACCAGCACTCTTTGACAAAGAAGGCTAGAGATGTTGTAAAATACAACTTCTGTGTTTCCATAGTATTAAGCTATGGCAGTTAACATGGTGTCTTTCAACTGTTAAAACAGATGTAACTATCCTACTTTTACTTCCGGGTGAGGGAAATTCTATGCTTGAATGTTCATTGATTCTCACCAATCTAGAAGCCAGCATCCCAAAGACATCAGGCAAGCTTTCACCTTTGTGTTCTACTTCTCTGCATGCTGAAAACATTTTTATATACAATACATTCCGATTGAGTTCTGAATAATGACTTTTCAATCACAGATCCAAATGGCTGGAGAGTTCATGAAGAAACAGTCCACCTCACCCATCCAAACTTTCCAAGCTTAGATTCACACAAGGTCACCTTTATAGTCTGACATAATCCAGCTCAGGGAAGATTGCACTGTGTGCGTTTTCTGCCTTTTGAATTAACTAATAGTGTCCCAGTGTCAGTTTCACGAGATTTATGAAGTCAGGTCATGGAAGGAAGCATTGAGAGAGAATTATAGTTGTGATAAGTTGCCTACATTTTTGTGCTTGAAAGTCGTGGTGCTGAGAGGAACGTGGTGTAGTCAAAGGGAAAGGGTTTGTGGACGATTAAGGAGTGTTAAGCATGTCATTCGCCGGCTAGGGTAGCTCTGAGGCAGATCTAATATTCATGCAGCAACTTTAACAGCTTCACAAACGCCTTTTCCCTCCTTTAATTTTCATGCATTCATCTGACCTTTCGTGTTTAAGCCTCCTCTTTCCATCCTCCTATTCTGTTGAGAAATTCAGTCATTCCTCAGTTGGGCTGGCAACATTTACATTTAAATGGAGAAATTTCACTGAATGTGTCAGACAGCCTATAGCCATGGGGGGGGGTTTAAGAAGTGTGTTAATTTGTAAGTTTAAAAAAAAGATGTACAGCTTTGATTAGATCACAAATAAAACACAGACTTGAAATAATGATGTGCTTCTGGGGGTTTCCCAAAGCTCTCTATAGAGAGCATGCCGAGGACTGAGGCATCTTCCCCAAGGAGATTTGTACCATGTTGTACAAGTGGCACATTGAGGAGAATTTACCCAATTATGGATTCTTTTGAATGACAACGACACAATAGCAGACAAAGGGAGCTAAGTTTTACGACAACTTTTTCCCCCTGCACACTTAATGTTATCTTCAGTGAAGGCTCTATTATATTCACACCTGCAGCCTAATAGCTGCCATTCTGCAGAGCTATGGTGGCTGCAATTCAATAGCACTGGAAATGTAGAATCTGAAATGGCAATGCCTCTTCATTATCTTTAATGTATGCCTCCCTTTAATAAATTGACACATAAAAAAACCCACAAGCATTAAGAAAGAGAAATATTTAATTCTCCGATAAAACGCCTCTTAAAGAAGACAGAAAATTGTAGCTACATCCTTCCCCCCGCTTCTTGAAAGTACTTGTATCCAAGTGGATTAAAAAGAACCAAGCTTTGTCTCACTTGCATTCTTTGTTTATTCAGTCTCTTATTAATTGCCCAAAACTTAAAAGGCCAGCTACAGCAATATAATGTTCAGCTACAAAGCAAATAATCTGATAGATTTCTGCTGTTTTAAGTCTTTTAGAATAGAACATTGGCACATTCTTTTGTGGGCTGCTTGATATGAAATGCAACAGAACTAAGCATCACAGCAGCAGAGAAAGATATTTGTGTTTGATAGGACTGGAGCCTAATCTTCACAGCGCAAATCTTTTCTCTTTGTAATCCAGTTCTGAACTGGCAGTTCATTTGGAATACATACAGCTAGGCATAAGATTTACTTTAAAAAAAGGATCCCCTCCTTCGAAGCCCAAAACCCAGCCTTACATTGCTGTTTCTATCATGTGACTCCATCCAGACAACCATTTTATTGTACCAAAATATATATTCTATACTAAACATGAGGTTAAATGCTCCTTTTCATTCAGCAGGATGTTAGTCATAGCTCAGATATTCTGAGTTGAGACTAATGGTGTGTGTGAGCTCAGAGGTTACTTCTCTTCTTGATCAAAGATAGAAAAATCAGGAGAATAAGAGGATCAGCATTTTCTTCAGTTAGAACCACATATTATAGTTATGGTTGTGCTTAATATTTATGATACTCGTTTTTATCACAGCCACTGAGATGTCCGTATGTCTTGTTTTAATGCATACAGAGGACTGCTCTCATATTGAAGATGTATTTTAATGAACAACTAGTGTTTAATCCAAGTCTATTTATTTAAAAAACAAAGACAATTGATTTTATGTTGTAAACTGCTCTGGGCTCCAGAGAGAGCGGTCTACCAAATCGAAATTATAAATAAATAAATAAATAAAATAAAAAACAAAGAACTGTAAGGATGGAAATTGGGGACCCTGAAGTTGCCCATGTCTGCTTAGTATCTGGACTGGAGTCTCAGTCTCCTCCACTGATCCGAAATGTACTGTAATTCTGTTTAAATTATTACTGAATAATTACTACATTGCATGTGTACATATTAAATTAACAAGTGTAATTTTCTGCAAATCAAGGCTCTCTTTCTCTCCCCTCCCCGTTTTGAGTGATACATCCAGCCTGTCCTTCTGGATAGATGTGAAATTTGGTGTCACTTCAAGGGGCTACAATATGGCCTCATATACTATGAAATCATAACTTTTGCAGGAGACGCAATGGGCCACATTGGACTTTGGCTCACTGCACAGTCATGTACACCCAAAGAGGCATATGATTACATATTCCCAAATCAGGGGTAGAAAGAAATATGTTCTTCATGGGCTGCTGCTGCTTCTAGTTGTTAATTTCTCTTTCTCCTCTCCTTAATTTCTGGACTGCATTTATGAGTTGCTAGTCTGTGGCTGGCAAGCTGCCACTGCATCACTGTCCTTTCTCTCTTATCTCTCAAAACACATGCACACAGTCACACTGTGCACAACACAAATTCTTTGTCTCTCCGTGTGTCTTTCTCAAGCAAACAAGGCAAAGGCAGCCTCACCTGTGTTCACTAATGCTAATGCTCTTCTGACCTCAATGTGTCTTGAAGAACCAAAGAGGAGAGACAGGCAACCCGGGGGGAGGCAAAGGAGGGGAATAAACAAAATAAGGCAAATAATTGATGGCATGTGCCAATTAAACAATATTCAATTAAACGATATCTGCATCTTGACGTGTTGGGGGAACCAATAAAAAGGAATTCAGAGATTCCATCAAGGAACCACTGACCGCATAGGGAAGCTGATGAGGAAACACAATCTGTATACTATCTACAGACCCACTAAGAAAATCCAACAAATGCTACATTCAGCAAAGGACAAGAGGGATCCTCTCACCTCTGCAGGAGTCTATCATATGCCATGCAGCTCTGGACAAGTCTACATAGGGACCACCAACTGCAGCATTGCCCAAACACAAATCAAGGAACATGAAAGGCAATGCAGACTAATTCAACCAGAGAAGTCAGCCATAGCACAGCACCCGATGAACCAGCCTGGAAACAGCATATTATTTGAGAACACAGAAATGCTGGACCACTCTCACAACTACCATGTCAAGCTACACAGAGAAGCCATTGAAATTCACAAACATGTGGACAATTTCAACAGAAAGGAAGAAACCATGAAAATGGACAAAATCTAACTACCAGTATTAAAAAACTCTAAAATCAAAACAGTAAAGAAAGAACAACACTCAAAACCAGGGGAACTCCAGACAAGAAACAATTAGGGATAGCTAATCACCTCTCAACAAAGGATTCTTCCAGGCAGTAAGAAGGCACATTTCGAAACTGCTAGGTCATTAAATGCTAATAAAGGTGGCCAATTGAAACATTCACACCTAGCTCCAACAGACAATAGTTCTTTCTCTCACCCTGGATATTCCACAGATATATAAACAAGTTTTCTAGTTTTCAACAGAGCTCACAACCTCTGAGGATGCCTGCCATAGATGCAGGCGAAACGTCAGAAAAGAATGTTTCTGGAACATGGCCATACATCCCAAAAAACTTACAACAACCTAGAAATAGGAGATATTATGAAAAAAAATTCCTCCCAGAAGTTCTACTTCCACAGATTCCGTGAACCTGTCAGGTCTTCTTACAATGAATGTCAAGTGAAGGCACAAAGAGGGAGAGTTTCATAAGGCAAATCCACACTGGATAGAGAGGCATGTACGTGCCATATAACAGCCATCAAGAAGATGAGTGAGACTTGCAGGGACTTTTCAATCAGCAGAGCCTGGATCAGTGACAATCATGATGTAGTACATATGCTTGTTTTATATTTGTGGACAAAGAGGAGAGAAATTTTGTGTACTCTCACTGGATTAAGGTGAAGGGAGACTGTTCTACCCCCTTTCATGAACAGAATGTGGCTGACCAGTAGTGCTGGCTGGTGACTTCTATGTCAGAGAAATAATCAATCCATTATGGATTTTACACCATATTTTATTGGAGCTATTCAAGTTTTGGAACTCTATTTCCATCCCTCAAATAATTTCAAAACCTTGAAACTGGAGTAGAAACCTGAGTGAATAAAAACTAGAGTAGAAAGTTTGGAGTCACCAGCCATTATTGCCTCCCTGCTGGCCTGTATCCATCATGCAATTACAGAATTTAAATGATAAATTACTGTAAGAAAGATTCAACAAAATAATAAGATGTCATCGAGGGTATTGGGTTCTTCATCTTTGGAAGTATTTACACAGAGGTCGATCGGTCATATCTCAGGAATGCTTTACTTGTGTATTCCTGCATGGCAGTGGGCAAACTAGATGATTCTTTCAATTCTACAATTCTATAGACAATTAAAATTTCACATAACTCAAGCTGAGGAAATGTGCCATATCATGGAGACAACTAATACAAGACACTAGTTGAAATTGCACCAGATCCATGTATTCACAACTTGCCCAAAGCTTCTTGCCCAACTCTAAAATCAGCAAGTGCGTGTGTGTGTGTGTGTGTATGAATGAATGGATTTTCAAGGATTTTGTTACCGGGAAGAGGTAAGCGCATGGTTGGCTGAATACAGTTTTCTGCCTCAGGCAAAGAACATTTCCATATACACATAAACCTCCATTCCACACACAAAAGTCAACTGGACTAACAGTTGAATACTAGTTTACTACTAAGGGGGAATTCTCATTCTTCACTGAAATAAAAGGTCACAGATTGGTGTAGGGGTGCAAGATCAATCACAAGGGGAATAGATAAATTCTCTCTAATAGGAAAACAGTAAAGGTAAAGTTTTCCCCTTGATATTAAGGTCTAGTTGTGTCTAACTCTGGGAAGTGGTGGTCACCTCCATTTCTAAGGTAAAGACCCAGCATTGTCTGTAGATGTCTCCAAGGTCACGTGGTCAGCATGACTGCATGGAGCACCGTTACCTTCCCACCAAAGCAGTACCTATTGATCTACTCACATCTGCATGTTTTTGAACTGCTAGGTTGACAGAAGCTGAAGCTAACAGCAGGAGCTCACACCGCTCTCCAGATTTGAACCGCTGACCAAGTTCAGCAGCTCTGTAGTTTAACCTGCTGTGCCACCAGGGGCTCCAGGAAAACAGTATAATAGGAATAACTCACACTTCCAATTCACTCTCTTCTCCATAATACAGTACAGTCGGCCCTTGCATCCATAGAATCTGTATCCATGAATTCAACCATCCATAACTTGAAAATAATTTTTGAAATCCCTGAAAGCAAACTTTGATTTTGTAATTTTATATAAGGGACACCATTTTACTACACCATTAGGACCTGAGCATCCATGGATTTGGGTATCCATGTGGGGGTCTTCAAACCAAATCCTAGTGGGGCTCGCTCAGTCTAAATTTATATAGTTTCTTTTAGATATAGCTGGGAATTTCCCGTAGACTGTTGATTTTCCCCAATCAATCTGTTCCTTCTCACCATACCAACCCACAGTGCTGGGCATAATGTTCCTGCAAGTTGATTAGCACCCAAACATTGTAGGCTGAGAGCTATCAGTCGTGAAAATAAGCAGCGAAAGCCTCCTTCGACTAGGTTGGCACTTCTTCACCAGGAGCTGCAGGCTACATTTTTTCTTCTTTCCCCTCACTGACACTGCTGTTTATAACATTCCTCAAAGATAATCCTCTTTGCATCCCTCACCCCTGTTTCAATATAAATGGCACCCATTAATCATTGCTAAATGCAGCTCAGATTCAACTCGTGGGCTCATAAAGTTCCGTCTCTCTTTACCACAGATGGCTGTTAACCAGCAGGAAGACAGCTTTGAGTTAAGCCAGGGATGGTAGTAATATGTAACATGATGAAGTAGTCGGAGACACCACATTTAAAGTCACATTTAACATTTTAATTAGTCTCACCTCAGGTGGCGCAAGCTCATTTGCATCACATATAGAAAAAGCTCCCACTTTGAACAGAAATTATAGGAGCAGTGGCAGAAAATATCTCGTTTCACAAGATGGGGAGATGACAGCTGGTAATGTTTGGGCACAGGGTTATTTTTCTGCAGGGAATTTACGTATCTTACACTTGTGTACATTCTTATTCTGCAAGGACATTATCCATGTGTGATAAAATGAAAAATACTTGTTCTATAAACTCAATTTAATGACAGCATCACCTATCCAAAAGCTGCCGTTCACTTTGGAACATCACTAACATTGCTTTCCTGTTCTTCAAACCAAATCGATAGTTTTATGTTTGCAATGTCATCTTGTAAGGAGTGTCTAACCTAATATTAATGGGTACCACCATTCCCACATAATTAGCACTCTGCTTCTATCTTGTCTTATTTATTACTGCCACTTTTGACTGGTTGCCTCTTGACTTTGAAGCCCAATCCACAGTGCTATCATTTCCTGTGTTTAAAGCCCAACATTAAGTCACCGAGAGTGCATCTACACTGTAGAATTAATTGGGCTTGACACCACTTTAATTGCCACAGCTCAATGCTATTGAATCATGGGTACTGTGTTTTTGAAAGGTTTTTAGCCTTCTCTACCAAAGAGGGCTGGCACCTCATCAAACTACATTTCCCAAGATTCCATAGCACTGAGCCACAGCAGTTGTGTCAAACTGCATTAATTCTATACAGTAGATGTACCCCAAGATATCTTCTTCAGCTTCTTCGTGTCTGTTGCTCATCTACTAATTCCTATTAGGAAAGTGAGTAGGAATAAAACAGACTTTGGAAAAGATAAATCCTTTTTCTGGACTAATGCTTCCAGAATTGAAGATGTTGTCGCACATTTGATTGACGATTCCTGATAGATGGCTCCTAACCATGATCTGAACTCAAGTTTCTATTTTGATCACTATATTTTAAGTCAAGCTGTAATTATCCTGTTATAATTGCTTTATTCCTATTCTACTAATTGTTCTATCCACCTTATTGACCAACCTATCCTCGTTTTGCAAATTGGCCCCCTCCCCACAAAAAATGAGACTAGAGGTACCTATATTGTTGCTTATGATGCTTGTTTTATTGTTTATGATGATGCTGTTGTAGCACCCATGGGTCCGCCCGGGCCACGGGGGAGGGGTGACGCACCGGGGGTCCCGTTGGCATTGGGACCGCACAGGCTGAAAGGGACTCGGAGGATGAGTTGGAAGGCCCAGAGCAAGATTGGTCAGCCGTGCCTTTGCCCAGTTCACCTGTAGAGAGTTTAGCCTGGGATCTTGAATGGGTCTAAGTCGGCGATTGTGACAGTTGTTCTTATGTTGTTTTAATATTTTGCTGTTCTGTTTTTAACTGTATGTTGCCTGGGCATGGCACCACGTAAGCCACCCTGAGTCCCTTTGGGGAGATGGAGGCGGGGTAGAAAATAAACTTCTTCTTCTTCTTCTTCTACTACTACTACTACTACTACTATCACTACTACTTCGTCAGAATATCAGTGGCCAAAACAGCAGGGGAATTCTGGGATCAATAGTCCCCCAAAGCTCTGCCCTCTTGCTGTAAAATAATGTCGTGAAAGGAGCCTGCCATCTTACGTCTTTTTACTTTGTAATTTTTTTAACCAAGCCTTTTAATTTACAGAAGTCTTTAAAAAAAATCTACTGATGTAAATGTCTTACAAACGTCTTCCTGTACCTTGGGATGTCTGATCTGGCCACGGTCGTCCATGCTCTAGTTATTTCCCAAATAGATTACTACAATGCGCTCTACGTGGGGCTGCCTTTGAAAACGGCTCAGAAATTACAGCTGGTTCAACGGACAGCAGCCAGAATGTTAGGTGAGGCGACATACAGGGAACATACCACCCCCCTGTTGTGTCAGCTCCACTGGCTGCCTGTCCATCTCTGAGCCCAATTCAAAGTGCTGGTATTGACCTATAAAGCTCTATACGGTTCTGGCCCAGCTTACTTATCGGAATGCATCTTCCTTTACGTCCCATCTTGCAGCCTAAGATCATCTGAGGAGGCCCTGCTCTTGCTCCCACCAGCATCACAAATGTGGTTGGTGGGGACGAGAGATAAGGCCTTCTCGGCGGTGGCCCCTTGCCGATGGAGCGCACTCCTAAACAAGATAAGATCGACTCCATCTCTTCTGGCTTTCAGAAAAAAAGTTAAAGTCATGGTTCTGGGACCAGGCCTTCGGGCAGCAGACATAACTTGCACGTTTGGACATTGACTGGATTGGCGTAGCGGTAGATGACACTGTGTTTTGATTTATGACTTTAACTACTGATGTATATACTGATTTTAATAACTATGTAATGGTTTTAATGTTTATATGTGATGTGGAGTATATTGTTGTATGGATTATATTTTTGCATTATGGTGTAGTGGCCTGTAGTGCTGCAGTGTAAGCCGTGCTGAGTCCCCCTTCGGGGGTGAGAAGCGACGGGGTACAAATACCATAAATAAATAAATAAAATATTGTACGTGTGTGGATGTATAGGCAGTCCCCAAGTTACAAACAAAATAGGTTCTGTAGGTTTGTTCTTAAGATACATTTGCATATAAATTGAAATATGTACATTTTAAGTGGAACTCCAGCCAGATAGATAGCTTTGGACAGTATAGTGAAGGGTTATCATCCCTGTAGTGTTTGTTTTGTTGTCTATACCCCTGTTCAGAAGATTTCATTTCACTTTCTGTTCCTTTGATAATTGGATTTTGAAAAACATTGTCTTGTTGAAGAAACAAGGATTGGTAGTAAGCTTCAGTTGCAACATCTTTATCTCATGATTACTCTTTCAGGAGTGAATTTCCCTTCCTAGAGGTAATTTCTCTCACTTCCTGTTGTCTCACCCATGTTCTTAACTATGAGTTGTTTGTAAATTGGATGTTTGTAACTCAACAACTCTCTCTCTCTCTCTCTCTCTCTCTCTCTCTAATTCTTTTTCCCTCCCCCTCCCCAAGCCATTGCTTTTACATATCATTCGTCCAAAATTTCATTTCTTCTTGTGGAGGTAACCTTCCTTCTTCCTTTTCTAATCCTTTTTCAATAAATTTTCTCCATACCTCATAAAAATCACTTTGTTTCCATATACCTCTTTTTACTTTTAATATACATGTTAATTTGTCATTTATTGCCAGTTTCCATACTTCCTTGTACCATTCCTCTATTTGTATATTTATTTTTTTCCAATTCCTTGCTATAAGCAGTCTTGCTATTGTTAATAGGTTTGTTATCACATCATTACCCTTTTTTTCCAATTTTATACTATTATATAATGATAATAAAGCCATACTAGGACTTCTTTCTATTTTAATATTCATTATATCTTCTATTTCTTTAAATACTTTCGCCCAAAATTTGCTTACATATTTACATTGCCACCACATATGTATGTATGTTCCTGTTTCTTGGCATCCTCTCCAACAGTTTTTCGAGTAGTTTTTATTTATATTTGCCATTCTTACTGGTGTAAGGTACCATTTCCATATTAATTTATAATAATTTTCTTTAATCCTTATTGATAAATTTTTAAGATGTCTTTGTCTCCACAATTGTTGCCACTCTTTCCTTTATTTTTATCCCTAAGTCTTCTTCCCAGACCTCCTTAAGGGTGTTATTTTTTTGTTTTTCCTTCCTTTATTTCAATTATTATCTTATATATTTTGCTAGTTATTCCTTTCAAGTTTTCGTGCTCTTCTACATCCCTCCCATTTTGTATTATTTGTTCAAATTGGTTAACCTTACTTCCTTTTTTTATTGTTTTTAGCCAATTTTTAAACCATTGTTCTAATTGTATACAATGGAACCATGTCAATTTTATTTCTCTAAATTCTTCCATAATCATTTCCTTCTTCATTCCTACTTTTATCCAATCCCCCATTTTATCTAATTTTTTCCCCTTAACTTTTTATCCATTATTTGTTTTAAATTCTTTGGAAATTTCTTTTCCATTACAATTGGGGTTATTACTGATCCATCCGTTATTAACATTCTCCTGTATTTATTCCACACTTCTAATATATTACTCAACATTGGATTTCTAATTTCCCTAATTTCTTTCCTCGTGAATTGTTTAAAAATATATTCCATATTTCTTCTTCCACTTTTCCTGAGTAATTTCTTAGCCATTCTACCCCATCTTTTTTAATCATTCCTTCTATAACCAGTCTCAATCTACTCGCTTCATAATATTTTTTAATGTTAGGGAGTGCTCTCTCTAATTTTACATGTATACACCACTCATCATTTTTAGACAAAGAAAGGCATAAAAGGTGGATAACAATGGTGAGTTTTGAGGTATACTCTTCTGTGCTTGTGTACCGTCCACCCCACAACACAGCAGTCTCACTACCTGGCCTGGTGCTGGGCGATTTCAATATCCACGTGGAGAACACCTTATCTGACATAGCTCAGGACTTCATGGTTGCCATGACGACCATGGGACTGTCCCAAGTGATAACTGGACCCGCCCATTAGGCGGGACACACTTTAGACTTGGTTTTTGTTGTGGATAGAGGTGAGTTTGGTGTGGAAGAGCAAAACATTATTCCATTGTCATGGACCGACCATCACCTGATCAGCTTTAGAATTTCTGTAGCCTCCGATCTCTGCAGGGGTGGTGGGCTGATTAAGATGATCCATCCAGGAGACTTATGGATCCCGATGGATTCTTGAGGTCTTTTGGGATCTTCCTGTCATGTAGGCTGATGATCCCGTCGAAGCCCTGGATGATCTCTACAACAACAAGATGGCTAGGGCTGAACGCATAATCAACTCAGCACCTTGGTTTTCCTCATTGTAAGTCCGGTTATCTTTATCTGGTGACATTTAACTGTTGTTCAGAAGCCTTACAGTATGTTGTCGACCTGAGTCTAGTCCTATTGTATTTTCTGTTTCCCATTTCAAGGAGAGGGAGTAGGAAAAACAAAAATACTGGAGTCCATGAAATCACATCCTATTGTGCCAATGCCATATTGCAGTCGACTGGGGATGCTTTTAAATAATAGTGGCTGCTTATATCCAAGGTACTTCCTGCTTACATTTTAATAATACTGATTGATCCCCCCCCTGTGCCCCGATGGGCTGCCCAGACCCGAGAGACATCCGCCGAAGCGGAGGCGGGGTCGAGGGCGGGGCAGGGGCCGGGGCCGGAGGACGTCCCTCCCCCGCTCTGCAATACCCCCCTCCCATGGCGGTTGTCCCCCGGAAGGCGCCCCCCCCCCCGGAGGGCCCCGTTCCAGGACCTTCAGGAACGCTACCCGTAGGCGCGGGACGCCTCCACCAACAAGCCCCCAATTTGGGAGGGTGGGCAAGCCGCAGACAGCGAGGCACGGCCCGCTGACTGACAACGACCGACATCGCAGTGGCTGTCACTGCTCTGACTTGGAGTCTTTGAGGACGCTCCTCGATTTGTGGGTCCCCCCCCGGCTCCCCTCATCTGATGGACGTGCTTGATAGCTCTATCGGGTGGCTCTGCCCCTGGGCATGAGCCTGGTCTCCCCCCCCCCTATTTGCTGTTGGTTACCCTGTGATGTTTTACCTTCGTATGTCTTGTATGTTTATTTATGTATACTTTGTATCCTTGTTTGCCTTCGGCTCCTGTGAGCCGCCGCGAGCCTCAGGGAGTCGGCGGCATAGAAGTCCGAACAAATAAAATAAATAAACAAATAAATATTTACTTGGTTTTTAATTGTGCAGGTGTTAGTCCATGCAGTATCTTATGTAGTATTTTAAGGGCTTATCTCGTCATTTATATATGTAGCATTTTAATGATTTATAGCAGGGCTGTCCAACTTCTACCGGCCCAGGGGCCTGAATTCCGGTCACTGATGACCTGGGGGGGCGTAGGGTCTGCCCCCGCCCCGGCTCCGCCCCCTCCCCAGCTCCGCCCCCTCCCCACCCCCAGCCCCGCCCTCTCCCCGGCCCCCTTATTTTTATTTAATATTAAATATATTTAATTCCATCCTCCCCTCTCCCCTTATTTTTATTTAATATTAAATATATTTAATTCCATCCTCCCCTCTCCCCTTATTTTTATTTAATATTAAATATATTTAATTCCATCCTCCCCTCTCCCCTTATTTTTATTTAATATTAAATCTATTTAATTCCATCCTCCCCTCCCCCTTATTTTAATTTAATATTAAATATATTTAATTCCATCCTCCCCTCTCCCCTTATTTATTTATTATTTATTTATTATTTCGCATTTGTCTGTCCCCCACCGGCTCGGGGCGACTTACAACAGTTCGTAAAATACAATTGTCAGATAACTCATAAACCACAGTAATACCATTAAGATGGAATTACAATTAGAACAGTTGAAGCAACAAATGGAGTCGCAGTGGGCTGACAGCTAGGCGGTGTGAGCTACAGTTTAGCTAACTCCGAAGGCTTGTTGGAACAGCAATGTCTTAACTGCTATCCTGAACGGGAGGAGGCCTTGGGTGGCACAGATGCTGGCGGGCAGTGCGTTCCACATGGTAGGGGCTGCAACAGAGAAAGCCCGGCGGCGGGTTGCGGACAGATGGTAGGTCCTCACATTTGGGATGACCAGGAGGTTTAGCTCTTTGGAGCGCAGTGATCTGGTGGGATGATATGGGACAAGGCGGTCCCGCAGGTACACTGGCCCCAGACCATGTAAGGCCTTAAAAGTCAGGACTAACACTTTGAAGGCAATCCGGCATTCAATTGGGAGCCAGTGCAGTTCGCGCAGGATTGGCGTGATGTGGTGGCCAATCGGGACCCCTGCCAGGAGTCGCTGCAGCGTTCTGCACCAGCTTGAGTCTCGGATTTACCGACAGAGGAAGGCCAATGTAAAGAGCGTTACTGTACACCAGCCTCGAGCAGACCGTGGCTTGGATCACTGTGGCTAAGTTACGCCGGGACAAATAGGGGGCCAGCTTCCTCGCCTGGCGAAGATGGAAAAATGCTACCCTGCTGTCGCTGGAGACGTGGGCCTCCATCGACAACAGGGGGTCCAAGGTTACTCCTAAGGTCTTAACAGAAGGCGACGGACATAATGTCACGCCGTCCAGGGTTGGAAGCTGAACATCCCTACAGCCCGGAGGACCCAGCCACAGGATCTCCGTCTTTGCCGGATTCACCTTCAACCTACTGGCTCGCAGCCATCCAGTGACCCCTTATTTTTATTTAATATTAAATACAGTATATTTAATTCCATCCTCCCCTCTCCCCTTATTTTAATGTATCCCATCTCCCCTTATTTCATCTTTAAATATATTTAATTTTATATTTAATACATGAGGGGAGATGGGGGGAGGGAATGAGGACCCCCCTGAGGAGCCCCCTGCTTCGGCCTACCTTTTCCAAACGTGCAGGATCCAGGAGTACCCGGACGACGAGGGAGGCGACGACCGACTGAGTTGAAGAAGGTCCTAATCGCGTCTGTGGGCCTCAGCGATCCAGTAGTAGAGTAGCCGAAGAGTATCGCGAGAATACGCAATCCACACGGGATCTCGCTGTCAACGCCGGCATGATCTCGCGTTGACAGCGAAATCCCATGTGGATTGCGTATTCTCGCGATACTTGCTCCGAACCCGGAAGTAGGTATTTTTTTAAATTTTTTATTATTTATTTTATTTTTCATTTTTCATTTTTTATTAAAAAGCTTAGGGGGCCGTAGGGAAGGTGCTGGGGGGCCACCAGTTGGAAAGCCCTGATTTATAGGATTTTAATGGTGTATTTTATATTGCATCTAATAATCCTATTTTCATGTATTTATTTGTTTGCCTCATATGTGAAAAACCTATGGTCTAAGTATCAAAACAAAAGAAATTTAACTGTTCGCTATGCACTAGTCAGGGAGGCTTTGGGGTTGAGACTATGTTCTCCAAGCAATAAAGATACAGTTGCTGCCTAGTGTATGAAAATCAATGCATATTATTGTGTGTCACTACTAATAGCCCTGTTCCAAGGGCAAGCCAGGAAAATGCAATGTGGAAGAAATTCTGCTTCCATACATAATATGGACACATGTTATTTCTGGGATTCAGAGATAGCAAGGACTCTACTTCAAAGCTTTTAGTACCAATCGTGCTGTGTTTAAATGAAATAGTGCTTCCGAAACTTACTGTACAGGTTTCCTCCTAAAGCAAAGGTGATGTTACAGAGAGGCTAAATACCCTACTTTTTAGTCAGGGAACATGTCTGTCTCCATGTTCTGTTTACAAAAGGCCAATGTCTTCCATTTCAGTTCTCATGGGCAAAATCTGTAAGCATTTGTCTTTAACTGCTGTTATTTAGAGAGGAAAGTAGCAATAAGTGCCCAAACTATAAATTGCCCAAGGAGTCAAATAATCTGTGCTGAAAGGTTGACTATTCTCAATGACAGCTCATCTGTTAGGACTGTTTGTATTCCACCATCTCTTTCCCCTCTCCAAAAACCTGAAAATCAACCCCAATGGGCTGCAAGCCAGGTTTGATGCTATCTGAACAGGAAAAAATAGATTACATTTTAGTTTAGATTATGCTACTTAAAATATTTTTATTTCTAGTTATAAATCTCACTGTCCTTGCCTTCACTGTAATGTCCATGCAAGGGTGAAATAATTTAGCTGCTTTATAGTCTCCAGACTACTATCTTATGTTTAACTCTGTTGGAAACAGGTAAAGAAAAAAAATGTAATGAGATAACCTGCAAGAAATAGTTGTAGTGCATAGTTTGATTTATTGAAGGAAGCACAAAAGTAGACCCTGAACGGAGTGAGTTGTATTCTGTTGTTGCAAAGCCCAGTAAACACTAAGACTTCCTTCTCAATTTCCTCCTTAGGGAGCAAGGATCAGTTGATTTCTAGTCCAGATTAGATTTCTAAGTATGTGTAAGTCTTTTATATCTCTTTTTTTGCATCAATTCCATTTTAAAATAAAGCAGGATTTTCATAATTGTTTCTAAAAAATGTGAATTTTTCACATTGTATCAGAACACACACCATTTTGTATGTACTTTTACATAAACGTACATTTCTTACACATTTTTTCATGTGTTTGTTTTTCCTCCCCCTGAGCCAAGAACTGTAACCACAGCATTAAGAGAAGTGTGATAATGAAAGGATGATGTTTCAATTCACTTTAGTTGAGAAAGTGTGACTATTTGCTTAAAAAATGAAATGAATTCTCACATCTCCCACTCTCGCATTAATAAGCTGTAATTTGAATGACACTAAATTTAAATACATTTAATATAGTGAAATGAAAGGGGGGCAATGTGAGAGTAGAATTCCATACTGACTTTACACATACCATAACTGAATAATAGCCCATATAGAGACAGATATATGCCATTCTCCTCTTTTTGATATTTCTCATCATCAAACACTCCATTATTAAACACATAAGATTTCATTGCATAAAGATGTTATTCCATGGCAGTTGTGATATCCACCACCACAGATAAGCAAAAAAAGTTCTCTCATAATAATTTTAATTATGCGCCAACGTGTTTGGAGGGACTTTAAACATAGTTAAGCAAGTTCTTCTGGCCAAACAGTTTGCCATTATAACATGAATTACAGATCATATTCTGATATTTGTAAACGTAACATACTCGGATTATTCCATTCCATTCCACTGTCATCTACAAAGTGTCTCTCTCTCTCTCTCTCTCTCTATATATATATATACACACACACACACACACACGCACAATATATATATATATATATATATATATATATACGGGGACTTGGAGTGGCTTACAGTATGGCAATATCCAATGCCGCATATATAACAAGTAAAATACAATATATTGCTTACATATAAAATAAAACATATAGATACAATAAAACTGTTAAAACTGTGACTTAGTCCAGGAATCATTAATTATGTTGCTACAATTATGAGAGTTCTCTATTGCACAATTCAAATGCCTGATCCCACAGCTATGTCTTTACTCTTTTCCTGAAAACCAGGAGGGGGAAGGCCAGTCTGATATCACTGAGGAGGGACTTCCACAGCCACGGGGCCACTGCTGAGGTCCACCAGTCGCGCTTACGAAGGGGGTGGGACGGAGAGCAGGGCCTCTCTGGCAGATCTTAATGCTCTTGAGTTTGTGTCCAAGTTACAAAAACCCCTTGTAATATTTTAAGTAAGTTTACAATTTTGTGTTGGGCCACATTCATAGATGTCCTGGGCTGCATGCCCATGAGCTGCAGGTTAAACATATCTGTTCTGGGTCCTGCAGGTGATTCTGCAGAGATCTCGTAGGACCTAGTGATGCTCAGGGAGTTGTCCTCTAATGATTTCCTAGGCACTCCAGTGCAATTCTATAGGTTAGAATTGTTTTGTGCATTAAAGGGGTGAAATTTAGTTTTGGTGTGCTCATATGTGCTGAAAGTAGATGACAAATTCCCTTTTACTGGAAGGCTGGGAGACTAAAGCTGAGATGTCAAAGCTTTAGCCTGTGTAGCATGCTGGTTTGAGCATTGGACTAAGGACAGATCTATCCTGATTTTATAATGCTGCTGATGCATCAGCTCGGAAGATTACATAGCATTTAACCATGGCAGTTAAAGTGGTTCAAATTGCATTAATTTTACACTGTCGATACACTCTCTGACACAGAACAATGTATTCAAGAAAAGTGATTCCACCTAAACATTAGGAAGAACTTCCTGATGGTAAGAACTGATTGACAGTGGGATATGCTTCCTTGGAATGTGGTGAAGTCTTCTTCTTTGGACATTTTAAAATAGTGCTTGGATGGCTATCTGTTGTGCTTTGTGTGTTGGACTTGTGGCCTCTTCCAATTCTATAAGTCTATGAAGGCACAAAACAAACAAACAACACTTACCAAACAGAATCTAGAAAAAGTACAGATAAACTTTCCCCACTACTCACTATGGGAACTTAATTTAATGGAACAAATTAACATCCCCAAAGATTGGAGGAATACTATTCTCCATACTTTAAAATGCATTTTTGAAAATAATATAGTAGAAGATGAGGTTTACATTGTAATCCCTACCAATGGGAAATGATGACAAAGTCATTAATGGGAAAGCTAATCATTTTAGGAGGATTTCACTCTATAGAAGAAGGAAAAAATCAAAGAATAAGGCTCTCAAGATCTGTTGAAAATGAAACTCATATCATCAAGCAAACATGAATGGGCATTCAGGCTTCAACCAGTTTTCGGCTTCACAGATTGGATGTGAAATCCTCTATTACTGTAGAGCCCAGAGGTTAATTCCTACAGAACAACATTACAATTAGCATATTAAAAGTTCAGCAAAAGGGTTTGCATCATAAGCCCTGCTCAGGCGTTCAGCTTGGGCAGTGCACAAAACCCATAATAATGGCACAAAGCTCCATGGAGCGGACAGTTCTATTTGCATTCACAATGCAGAGCTTCACAATGCAGAGCTTGGACTATTCTAAAGATGTAACTCCCCCCAAACTCTGGTTCAAATGTGAGTGCAACCCTCCTTGCTCTCCTCCCACTTTTGTTTGAACAAGCATTCAGTGACTAGGTGTCTGCGAGGAAAGGTTTTACATGGGATGCATGCTGCATTTTGATTATTCTTGTCATGGCTTTAAATCTTTTACATTTTAAAGTATTGATGTTTTAATTGCTAGCTTATGTTATTTTTCTTGTGACTACTAATTTTTAATTCATGTGAAACATTTTAATTCATGCTGTGAAGTGCCCCAGGTCCTACTTGGTAGAATGGAATGATGTAAATTAAACATATACATAAATAAACCCCACATCAAGCCTTGCTGGGGTCAGTGGCTGAGCTGGTGGGGTCAGTGTACAGATACACACACACACAAACATGAACATAAGAGTTGAGACCAAGCTTTGAAGACCTGTCATGAGATTAGAGATTTGTTTCCATAACAGGACTATAATTGCTTCATATATGCTTTGTCTGCACTTGAATTCAGAGTGCAATCCCCACGGGCATGGCATTCAGGTCTGAGCATCAAATTAAAAGCATAAGACCATAGCTGCTATACACCAAGGACCTCATCACATTTAGTTGTCTAGCAGGGAGAACTAAAGTGGGATTTGCCAGGCATCATGGCAAATCAATTGGGCTCTGCACCCCGCAATGCCCGCAGCACCGCCTTCTCCATCACACGGGGAAAGCATTGCTGCCCAGTACCCCTGCACGCTGTTCCCCATTTTTGGCAACGACAACACGGGACACCTCCCATGTTCTCCTTGCTCCGTCATAGGATACTGAGAACACTGTTCCTGGACAGAGTCCTGGCATTGTGTGAAGGATCTGTCGGGGTCATCCAGGAACTGTGTCCTCAGTGGCCTATGATGGGTTTGAAAGTCCGTTTGATGAAATTGCAAGTCACAACACATTCAGTTCAGTATTTTCATGGTTGTATCATGGTAATCAGAATTATATAATTATAGATGTTGAGATTTTAAGATGAAAACCCAAGGGATGGGCATCACTGATGTCACAGCAGGTTGCTTCTGGTGTTATCAATAAATATTAGGCTTGTGCATTTCAACTGAACCTCGATCTGTTCCTTTGGCTGAATTTTGGGAGACCCCTGGATTCATTTACACATGCCTCCTGAAAACAGTACACAATAAAACAATAAAATACATATAAAACATCATAAAAACATAACCATCATAATTAACAATCAGTGGCCAGGCACAGTGGACATGTTCAGAACTAAAGGGCTAGGCAAGGACTTGTGCGATACAACTACGCTGATGGGGCTGATAACAAAAATCACTCTGAAGGACCTAGAAAATGCCTAGAGAAGTGTTCTCTCTAGACCTTATTCTGTTAGTTCCATGGGAAGTTGACTTTAGAATCATGTTGGAAGCCTAGAGAGTACACAACATACTAGAGAGTGAGTCTATAGTATGCTTTGTCTGGAAGCCTAAGACATTGTTCATTTCAGATAAGAAAAATAATGTTTCAGATAACGCAAAAATCATATTACACAAAGGACTCTAGAAGAATCCTTTGCCTAAGATGCAAGCTTACTGTATTTTGATCTTGTGCAATTGGCTAAGATTATAACACATCAAAATCATTCATATCATTCATATCAGTAAAATGCCAGTTTAAATGCATAGTTTAAAATTGACAGAGTAGAGACATACCAGAAGAGATAGGTCTTTAATAGCATTATAAATTTTGACAGCTTGTTTAGCTGTTGAATTTCTTCCCGTAGGCCATGCCACAGTCTTGAGGCAGCTGATGAAAAGGCAACAGTATCACACTAGAGCTGAAAGAGTACTGTAGGCAAAGAGTATGTGTCCCATCTGAAATCCTGTGGCTGCCTCCTGCAGAACCCTGGGGCTTGTAATTCTGGGAGCATTATAAAGGAGGGGTCTTTATAATGCTCAGCTAGAATGGTCCTGGGTCTCACTAAACCTAGGATTCTGCAGGAGGCAGCCACAGGATTTCTGATGGGATGCATGCACTTTGCCTACTTTTTAATCTCTAGTGTGATAAGGCTTCTTATTGGCTTTTCTTCGCTTTTCAGGAAGGACTCATCCCACGCTTTCTACAAGTGTGTTGATGATTTGGAGGTTGGATGTGTCCTTCAAGCCTGTGCAATGGATTTTTCTGGTGGAGTGCAGCATGCACAGAACTGGCCTCACCTTTTAAACCAAAGTTTCGTCTGCCGGGGCCTAGCAAGCTTGGATGGTGGCAGCGAGATCCTCAGGATCTCAGAACCATGTAGGACTTGAAAGGTTTTAGCTAACACTTTGTACTTTGCCTGGAAATTAATTGGTAACTAGTGGAGTGATTTTAATATAGGTGTGATATGCTCACTCCTAGATGTACCCTTAACCATCTAGCTGATATGTTTTGAACTAACTTGAGTTTCCAAACTGGGTACAATGTACAAGATGTTGCAGAAGTCCAACCTTGAAGATACCAGTGTATGCACTACCATCTGGAAGAGCTCAGCACATCTTAGTTGAATATATCCTTGGTCTGGATGCAGCTATGGCTATGGGGACATAGTCAGATCATTATGATGTTGGTCTTTGACCGTAAATAAATCTATCTATCTATCTATTTAGTCAGATCATTCTTTGCCACTCCCCACCTTCAACAGAATGGTAGGCTGGGGGCTGTCACAGTATAACAGTGATTCCTGTGGATGGGGACTATAGGTTAAAGCTGTCAGACTGAAAACTAGTGATGGCTCGTATAGTTTAGAACAGCTCCGCACAGTCCGTTGCCCTCTAAGTGTCTGGGATTTCAGTTCCCAGACTTCCTGGTGTTAAGGCAGGTCTTTCTTTAAATATTCCTGATCTTGTTTCCCCATTGAGACCAGAAATGAGAAGACTATAATTTATAGAAGTTTTATTACTACATCGGAAAACTAACACGTGCCTTCTGAATTATCAGGTACCACACAAAGAACAAACAAAATGGTGCAGTATTTATAGGTCACAGACAATCACACAGAAACACACTAACATTCTTTTCTTTTAGCCCTATCTCTCAACTTCTCCCAGTTTCACCTCCTGCTCCTGCCCCTCCCAGTTGTGCATGTCCAAGATCCTGTAGACTGAGACCTATTGTTTATTCAGAGTTTGCAACTGTATTATCTTTATCTGTTACTTCCCAAGCCAAATTTAGCCTTGACTTGAATGAGCCCTGAATGTCCCTTTGTTTGCAAAGCTGACAGCTCACTCTTTTAACTTTTCCCTCTTGTTGTGTTTCCTGAACCACATTTCAAAATGACAATTTAATACAGAAATTATCCTTCTAACATATTTCAACCAGGTACATCTTCACTGACCATTGGACAAGTTGGCTAAGTCTTCTGGGAGTTGGAACCCCAAACACTTGGGGTGTACAGACCTAGTATAGAAGAAGGCACTTCAGCAGTTGTAAGCTTATTACACAAACAAGAAACACTTTCTGGAATGTCCTCTTCTCCATGGCTATTAAAGCCATTTTCAGTTTTCACACTGGTAACCCAGATTCATACCCAGAACTTTTACTCTATTCTCAAGAATGTAGGATCTTGGTCACAGTGTGGTGTAATGGTCAGAATGCTTAGAGACAGTCAGGTTTCAAAGCTCACTGGCAATATTGATCCAGTCACGGTCTCTCAGCTAAATCTACCTCAAAGAGTTAGTGTTTGAGGATAAAATGCTTTGAGGATAAAATGGGCATTCCTTTGAACTCCTTAATTATGGGATGGGGGAAAGGAGAAAAAGAAGCAAGGGAAGGAGGAAATATTTAGACAGATATTGTGGACAGGGAAAAGGTAGGAAAAAAGAGAATGGGGCAGTAAGAAACATGAGGGGAGGTCAAAGAGGACAAGAGAGAGAAATAGGGAGACTAAGGACTGTGAATGATGATGAAGGTCGACATGAGCTATGTGAATAGGGAAGGGGAGAGACAACATGAGTGACAGAAGGATATTTAGCCTTGAATTGGTGTGAGTGGGAGAAGTACAGACAGAAGCATTAGAAGCCAAATAAAAGAAATAAGAGGAAAGGCTTCATTTGTTTTTGCTAATGACAGTGGAAGAAAGGAAATGGTGCTGCAACTTCCAGCATTTTGAACAGGGTAAGGAAAATGAAGACAAGTAGGGAAAAGTCCCAAAGTAGTGATCTAGTAATACCATATTCAGCAGCTACTGAGGCAGCTTATATTTCTCCATGCAAAGCTCTCTTTCTCTAAGGGTGCATCCATTGGCCTGTAAAGCCCAGTTTAGGTTGTTCAGTTCACCTTGGAGGAGGTGGAGTTCACAGATTCCTTTTGCATTGTCTGCCAGGGCTTTAATTGTGCTTCTTTATTTTTTACTTGGATGATGGTTGGACTTTTTATGTAGGTATCTATCTCTGTGTGTAGGTTTTCTGTAAACTGTGTGACCCAATTGTTGATCTGGTTTGCGGATGACTAGGACATCTAGAAATGGCAGTTTTCTTTCATTTTCTTTTTTCATGGTGAATTGGATGTTTGGGTGGATGCTATTGAGATGGTCCAGGAGCTTGTTTAGTTCTTTTCCATGGCTCCAAATGGTGAAGGTGTCATCCACATATCTGAACCATATAGTGGGATTTTTTGTTGTTGTTTCTAGGGCTTGTTTTTCCAAGTGTTTCATGTAGAAATTTGCTATGATTGGACTGAGAGGGCTTCCCATTGCTACTCCATCTTTCTGTTCATAGAATTAATTGTCCCACTGGAAGTAGCTTGTGGTGAGGCAATGGTGGAACAGGGAAAAATACTATTTGAACCCCACATCCTCCAAGATTAACTGAACCACCTAAACTGGGCTTTACACCACAGACATCAGAAGAGCTGCAAGACTGAGAAAAAGCCACCCAGAGGAAAAGTGTTATTGCCATATATCAAAGGAACCACTGACCGCATAGGAAGCTGATGAATAAACTCAATATACAAACAATCTACAGACCCACTAAGAAAATCCAACAAATACTACATTCAGCAAAGGACAAGAGGGATCCTCTCACCTCTGCAGGAGTCTACCGTATACCATGCAGCTGTGGACAAGTCTACATAGGGACCGCCAAATGCAGCATTACCCAAACACGAATCAAGGAACATGAAAGGCAATGCAGACTAATTCAAGTCAGCTATAGTACAGCACCTGATAACCAACCTGGACACAGCATATTATTTGAGAACACAGAAATGCTGGACCACTCTAACAACCACCATGTCAGGCTACACAGAGAAGCCACTGAAATCCACAAGCATGTGGACAGTTTCAACAGAAAGGAAGAAACCATGAAAACGAACAAAATCTGACTACCAGTATTAAAAAACTCTACAATCATAACAGTAAATAAAGACAGGGGAGCTCCAGACAAGAATCAATCAGGGCCAGCTAATCACCTCTGACAAAGGATTCTCCCAGGCAGTAAGAAGCCACACCTTGAGAACTGCTAGGTCATCAAATGCTAATCAAGGTGGCCAATCAAAACGTTCACACCTACCTCCAGCAGACAAGAGTTCTTTCTCCCACCCTGGACATTCCACAGATATATAACCCCCATTTTCCTAATTTCCAACAGAGCTCACAAACTCTGAGGATGCCTGCCATAGATGCAGGTGAAACATCAGGAGAGAATGCTTCTGGAACATAGCCATACAGCCTGAAAAACTATGATCCCACTTTAACTGACACCATTCTATCCTATGGAATACTGGGATTTTCATTTTTAGGAGAGATATTTAAAATTTTCAGTTAGCGGGTTCTAGACTACAATCCAGACTAAGTCCTGAATACTATAGCATGCAGTCATGAACGGTAAAATAGAATCATAGTGACATAATTTTGTAGTGAAAAGGGGCCCCTGGTTTTGCTTACAGCCATACTACAGACCTTCATGTTTAATGTGCACCAGGAACCAGGGCACACAGAGGTGCTGAGGTCATGGCTTGAACCCATTGTCCCACCATTGCTTTAACCCTTTCATTTGAAAGATGAAGCCCTGCAAAAAGCTACAGCTAACTCAGTGTGCCAGGTATTATTCAGCTGGAATTAGCCAAATGTGGATCTCTAGATGGTGCTATTTACTGCGGTAACATTACAGCTCACTACACAGAAGCATGTGAGCCACTTTTGGTTCAGAAATATTTATGGCATGCAGAGATGAAAGAATGAGAGGTTTAGATTCAAATCTTGATTGTGTTTACTGTGAATGGTAATAGGAATGGTTGGATTAAAGTGATGAGTGCAGTATAACCCAATTGGAGAAGTTTCTGATACCTACTGTGAATTCAAATCCATTTAATATCAGCAAATTTGTTACACTAATGCTATGTATTTCCATGGCTTTCTGTAGTAACACCTTGGCCATAGCAGGAAACATCAATTTTTAAAAAATCAGTGTGATAGACAGGTTCAGTTATTTCAAAAGCTTCAAGAGCTCTTTGGGGACATGCATGGAAAGCAATGTGCGTGCTCATACCTGTTGTGTTGAAAGTCCAAAGTGGCTCAGTTTTTCAAAGAATTGTGTATGATGCTGGAAGATTACTGGTGTTTTTAAAACAGATTTTCCAGTGGCATAAAAGGCCTGTCAGACACTCAACTTTAACCAAAACAGACACTCAAATACAAATAATATTTTCCCTTGCTTATATCTTCCATCACAGGAATGGGCATAGTGTGCTCTTTGGATCATATGCAGCCCACTGTGCCCCCAGATGTGGCCTGTAAAAACTCTTAAAGCTCAACAGTGATTTTTCACCCCCGAACATTCTCATAGTAGGTCACAATTCCTCCACATACTGCAAAACAGAAAGAAGTCTAAAAAAAATAAAATGAGTAGTAGAGTGAAGTTATTCACTTGTAGTTGCATGAGACACACTGGTGCAGCCTTCGGATCTGTGTGTGTTCAGGGGCACACACAGGGGCACATACTTTCTCCCCAGTTGCTCACCCCATTCTACCAGTTATTATTTTTTAAAATCAAAGTTAGTGGTTCTTACCCACCATATAATGTGGGTAACTTTTAAGTAACTTTTAATGTGGACATAAGTGATTTTAATGTTTGTATATATTTATGGTTTTATGTCCCAGCATTTAATGTTTGCCATATATATGTTGTGCTCTGCCCTGAGTCCCCTGAGGGGTGAGAAGGGCAGAATATAAATGTTTTAAATAAATAAATAATGATTGGGTAACAAAGTGGCAAATGCATTTTAACCTAAACAAGTGTAAAGTCATGCACATCGGGGCAAAGAACCCCAACTACACCTACCAATTGATGGGGTCAAAGCTTTCCGAGACAAACCAGGAAAGGGATCTTGGGGTTTTGGTGGACAGCTCAATGAAGATGTCAACCCAGTGCGTAGCAGCAGTAAAAAAAAGCAAATTCTATGCTTGGCATGATCAGGAAGGGAATCGAAAATAGGTCGTCAAATGTTGTATTGCCTCTCTACAAATCTATGGTGAGGCCACATCTGGAGTACTGTGTACAATTCTGGTCACCGCACCTCAAGAAGGATATAACGGAACTGGAAAAGGTACAGAAAAGGGCAACAAGAATGATCGAAGGGATGGAGCAGCTCCCTTATGAAACCAGGTTGCAACGCCTTGGTCTTTTCAGCCTTGAAAGACGGCGTCTAAGAGGTGACTTGATCGAAGTGTATAAAATCATGCATGGGATAGAAAGGGTGAATAGAGAAAAATATTTTCTTTGTCACACAACACTAGGACTAGGGGCACTCCTAAAGCTCCAAGGTAGGAAAGTTAGGACTAATAAAGGAAATATTTCTTCACCCAGAGGGTCATTGGGTTATGGAACTCACTTCCAGAGGAGGTTGTGACAGCTGTCAGCCTGGACAGCTTCAAGGCAGGATTAGACAGATTCATGGATACCAAGGGAATCAGTAGCTACTGAAATGGACATCCAAGTGCCACCTCTGTGTTGATGGAGGCAGGCAGGATTTCCCGGGTACTGGTTGTGGGGGTCGGGAGCAGGTGAGGGTTTTGCCCTCCTTTCTGCTAGAGATCCCTGTGTACAACTAGTGGGCCACTGTGTGACACAGAATGCTGGACTAGATGGGCTGAGGCCCGATTCAGCATGGCTCTTCTTATGTTCTTATGTTCTTAATGATAATTCAGGTGCAAATCTGGCCAATCTGGCAAATTATACTGGGGCCAGTACAGAACAGAAATGTTAGGGACAGAGTTATTCAGACACTCAGTCACTGATTCAGGCAATGGTGAGATGGAATCTACACAGTCCATCTTGGGCCAAAAACTGATTGGCCCATCTATACTGTCAGTCTTAGTTTTCCAGTCAGGGAGAGCTCCCAGCCATCGTCCAAACCAAGGGTTCTCTGAAGCTCTGCAGCCATCTGTCACATCAACAGGGGCAACATGGACTTGATCCACGCCCCTTTCCCTATGCTGCTGAGGGCAGGGAAATCTGGATGGTGTTGCCAGCCTGTGTGGTCAACAGATTGGTTCACATTGGGGGCGACCAGCAGTCCACACTGCCTTAAGTATGGGGCTGGTCCAGAGTTGCAGTGACAATCTGGAGCATCCCTCAACTTTCCTTAATGTAGGTATAAGCCAGTTCACAAAGAGTGACTACTGGTCAACTTTGAGTTTTTGGGCTTGTCTACATAAGACATCAGCAACATTACCTATCCATTCTCACCATATGTCCAGGCTTAAGTAGCTATTATAGGTTAAATTGAGTGCTGAGGCTCAGATGGTATTGTCTAGATAAAAGAAGTAGAGGAAGTGGAACAGTTTCAATGATCCTGGACTAGGCCACCTTCTCCCAATGCATATTGGGAGGAAGGAGCTTTACCACCCCTCCCTCGGGGGAGTGAAAAGGGGAGGAACCGGATGGAACCCCCCTGCAGCTGGGGCGTGGCTTCATCCACAGGAAGCAAGCCCCAGAGGCTCACTTCGACGAGGACAGCGATGAGGAGAGATGCAGGCTTCCCCTTCTCCGACCTCTGGATCCCTGAAGAAGAAGCGCAGGTCGGTCTCGGGGGCCTACGGGGGAGGAGGGCCTCGGTGGCCACCTGGACGCCTCCCGGGGGGTGGGGAGGGGGCCCCGGCTCCCCCTCCACCCCCCTCCTGCCTCTTGGTTGCGGGCCTGGCGGGCGGGTAGGCCGCACCAGGCCCGAGCATGCCGGGCGGCCACGTGGCCACCTGGATGCCTCCCGGGGGGTGGGGAGAGGGCCCCGGTTCCCCCCTTTGCCCCCCGCCTCTTGGTTGCGGGCCTGGCGGGCGGGCAGGCCACGCCAGGCCTGAGCACGGCGGGCGGCCACGTGGCCGCCTGGACGCCTCCGGGGGGTGGGGAGAGGGCCCCGGTTCCCCCTCCGCCCCCTTCCTGCCTCTTGGTTGTGGTTCCCGGGGGTGGGGAGAGGGCCCGGTGCCCCCTCCACCCCCCTCCTGCTTCTTGGTTGCGGGCCTGGCGGGTGGGTAGGCCGCACCAGGCCTGAGCACGTCGGGCGGCCACGTGGCTGCCTGGACAATTCCCAGGGGGTGGGGAGAGGGCCCCGGTTCCCCCTCCACCCCCCGCCTTTTTCTGGGTGCAAGCCTGGCGGACGGGCGGGCCGCGCCAGGCCCGAGCTCTCCTGGGCGGCCACGCGGCCGCCGGGACGCTTACCGGGGGGGAGGGCCCTGGTTCCCCCTCTGCCCCCCTTTTTTCTTGGTAGGCCACGCCAGGCCTGGGTCACCATGGCGGCCTCGTAGGCTGCCGATGCGCTGGGGGAAATGGCCTGCCCCCTTCTTTGCCTCGGTCCCCACCCCTCCACTTGTGGAAATGCGGGCCTGGCAGGCTGTAGGCTAGCGCCAGGCTCTGGGCAGCCTGGCAGCCACGCGGCCTGCTGATCCGCTGGGGAGAGAAAAGGGCCTTGGTTCCCCCTCTGCCCCCCCTCTTTGTAGGGCGACACAGGCGGCGGGCCACCACCAGGCACGGGGTCGCCGCGGCAACCAGGTTTGGCCCATGGCCATTTTAAGAACATAAGAACATAAGAAGAGCCATGCTGAATCGGGCCTCAGCCCATCTAGTCCAGCATTCTGTGTCACACAGTGGCCCACTAGTTGTACCAGGGATCTCTAGCAGAAAGAAGGGCAAAACCCTCACCTGCTCCCGACCCCCCACAACCAGTACCGGGGAAATCCTGCCTGCCTCCATCAACACAGAGGTGGCACTTGGATGTCCATTTCAGTAGCTACTGATTCCCTTGGTATCCATGAATCTGTCTAATCCTGCCTTGAAGCTGTCCAGGCTGACCGCTGTCACAACCTCCTCTGGGAGTGAGTTCCATAACCCAATGACCCTCTGGGTGAAGAAATATTTCCCTTTATTAGTCCTAACTTTCCTACCTTGGAGCTTCAGGGAGTGCCCCCTAGTCCTAGTGTTGTGTGACAGAGAAAATATTTTTTCTCTATTCACCCTTTCTATCCCATACATGATTTTATACACTTCGATCAAGTCACCTCTTAAACGCCGTCTTTCAAGGCTGAAAAGACCAAGGCGTTGCAACCAGGCAAAGTGATGGAAACCATTATTAAAGAAAAAATTACTAAGCACATAGAAGAACAGGCATTGCTGAAGGAAAATCAACATGGTTTCTGCAAAGGCAAATCATGTCTTACTAACTTGTTAGAATTCTTTGAGGGTGTAAATAAACACATAGATAAAGGGGACCCAGTCGATATTGTTTACCTTGACTTTCAAAAGGCTTTTGACAAAGTCCTCACCAAAGGCTCCTAAATAAGCTCTTCAGCCATGGAATCAGAGGACAGGTCTTGTCCTGGATTGGAACCTGGCTAAACTGTAGGAAACAAAGGGTGGTAATAAATGGACATTTCTCTGGGTGGAAAGAGGTGAGAAGTGGCGTACCCGAAGGTTCAGTTTTGGGTCCGTTACTTTTTAATTTATTCATTAATGACCTGGATGTAGGAGTAAATTCTGAGGTAGCAAAGTTTGCAGACGACACTAAATTGTTCAGGGTAGTTAAAAATGAAACTGATTGTAAAGAGCTCCAGAAAGATCTCTCGAAATTGAGTGAATGGGCAACAAAGTGGCAAATGCATTTTAACCTAAACAAGTGTAAAGTCATGCACATCGGGGCAAAGAACCCCAACTACACCTACCAATTGATGGGGTCAAAGCTTTCCGAGACAAACCAGGAAAGGGATCTTGGGGTTTTGGTGGACAGCTCAATGAAGATGTCAACCCAGTGCGCAGCAGCAGTAAAAAAGCAAATTCTATGCTTGGCATGATCAGGAAGGGAATCGAAAATAGGTCGTCAAATGTTGTATTGCCTCTCTACAAATCTATGGTGAGGCCACATCTGGAGTACTGTGTACAATTCTGGTCACCGCACCTCAAGAAGGAAATAACGGAACTGGAAAAGGTACAGAAAAGGACGTAGATGAACTAAAAAATCTATAGTGCGCTGCACGTCCCAGCAGTTATTTAGCAGCAGTATGCTCACATGGAAGCTGTTTTCTCTTTTGCAGGATGGCACCGCGGAAGAACTTTGGCGTCCCTAGGGGCAAGGGGCCAGCCAAGACGTCCGGGACAAAGCGCCCACCAGCCCCCCCCCCCGGATTGTCATCGGAGGATGAAGACGAGACCATGGCTATGGTTTTCGCTAGGATCGAGGGGTTGGAAAAAGGGGCTGGGATCGCAGTACGCGAGGCTGCGCCTAGGCCGCCTTGCGGCACCAGCAGGAAAGCTATGCTTAAACACATTCTGTCTCGGGTGTCTTCCCTAGAGGCAGTGCAGCAGCAGCGCATAACCCACACCATCACCCGCCCAGAGGAGCAGCAGCAGCAGGCAGAGGGGGCAGCCCAACCGCAGCAGGAGGTGGGGCCGGTGTCGGTAATCGCAGCGAGGCCGGCCCCAGCTCCAAGGCCAGTCCCGGTGATCACAGCCCTGCCAGCATGGACTGCTGCGCCAGTTCCTGTGATCGCAGCACCAGCACCATGGCCGGCGTCGGTGAGCACGGAGGCGACAGCACCAGCTCCGCCAGCACCAGCTCCGCCAGCCCCAGTCGCGACACCGGTAATTACAGCCGGGCCAGCAGCATCTGAAGGAAGAACTGCGGCTCCCGCAGGTAATAGCACCGCACCGGCTTGGCCGTGGGATGGCGCCCCGGCACACAGCATGCTAACTAACCCCCTTACTCACCTCCCAACATCTGTTATCACAGCACTGAGGGACGTGGGTAATTTGCCAGTGCCAGTCAATTCAGCAGTCAATATTTCGCCTACACCCATAACCCTAGAGGCGGCAAGGATGGGGGACGCTAACCAGTTTTGGGGTACCAGCCAATGGACATTACCGGTAGCCCCATCAGTAACCACTTCGTCACTAGGCACGCACCTTTCCCAAAAGACACTAGAGAAAATATTGCGGAATGAGTACATCGACCTGTTTTCGTTGTGCTACAGGGAATTGGACAAAAAAGAAAGGGACGAGCTAGATGACGAAGCCAAGGAGAAATTTAAAAAGCGCAAAATTGAGCACAATTGGGAGAATTGGTTTGCAGGTTGGACCATTTACGCTGACGTTATCAGCAGCACATATCCTAGTCGGTCCAAGGCCTTATTTAAGTACCAAAAAATCATAAACGAGGCCCGGCTTAAATTCGCTGGTCCGGCCTGGCTCGAGTATGACAAGCGCTTCAGGTCGGAAGCGGCTGAGGAGCCCAATAAGCACTGGGATTTAATAGACAGCCAGCATTGGATGGCAATCATGAACGCGGCCAAGGCGATACCAGGCGAACTAATTGACAGTGGCCATATGATTCAAAACTTTAAAGGCGGGCAGCCCTTTCGCCAGGCTGCCCCGCGGCAACAGGGCCAAAGACCGCAGTCAATGTGCTGGGAATTTGCCGCCCAGGGTTCGTGCTCTCAAAAACCCTGCAGGTTCCAGCATGCTTGCACAATCTGCTTGGGCTCGCACTCTGCGCGGAACTGCTCAAAGGGCAGGCCCGCGCGGGGCAACACAAGGGAGTCACAGTTCAACAGAAGGAGCGCAGCCCAACCCAACCTTCCCAAGGGGCCCCAGCCCAATTAAGGTGGGCCCCTTGGAGCAGTGGCTGAAGGGGTACCCTGACAGAACTGCGGCAAATTATTTGCTAAGCGGCTTTACACAGGGTTTCCGCATCCCAGCCCTAGGTCCGAGGACTCAAAGACTAGCCCCCAACCTTAGATCACTAGTGGGCATGGAGGCCATTGTTAAAAAGAAAATTGGCAAGGAGTTAGTGGAAGGCAGGATTCTAGGCCCCTTCGCTGCCCCACCTACACAGTACTTCAGGGTCTCCCCTTTGGGAATAGTACCAAAGAAAGCTCCGGGCGAGTACCGCCTCATTCACCACCTGTCCTACCCCCGAGGGAGCTCGGTGAATGATGCGATACCGGACGACTTATGCACGGTGCACTACACGTCATTTGACGCAGCAGTTAGGCTGGTCAGGCGTCACGGGCCTGCAGCCGAGCTTGCTAAGTGTGACATAAAGTCGGCATTTAGGCTACTCCCTGTGCATCCAGAGGATTTTGACTTGCTGGGCTTCTGCTTTGAAGGGCAGTTCTACATGGACCGAGCTCTCCCGATGGGCTGCTCGGTGTCGTGTGCTGCATTTGAAACATTTAGCACATTTTTAGAATGGGCCCTGAAGGCCAAGGCGGGTCTAAAAGGGGCAGCGCACTATCTTGATGACTTCCTCTTCGTGGGGCGCCATGGGTCAGGGCAATGCTATACCTTGTTACACACTTTTCAGCGTTTAGCAGAGGAACTGGGGGTGCCGCTAGCGCAAGAAAAAACTGAGGGCCCGAAGACAGTGCTAACATTCCTAGGGGTCGAGCTAGACACGGTCAACCAATTTTCCAGGCTGCCACCAGCGAAGATCGCAGACCTGAGGCATAGGTTGGAACAATTCGTCCTCAGGAAGAAAGCCACTTTAAGGGAATTCCAAGAATTAATTGGTCACCTGAATTTTGCCTGCAAGGTGGTGGCACCGGGCAGGGCATTCCTGTGCAGATTGTGTGATGCCATCTCGGGCGCATCATCGCCCCATCACCACATTAGAATTACTCAACAAATTAAATCGGATCTGGCAGTTTGGTTGCAATTTCTCCAAAATTACAACGGTATCTCATTTTGGCGGCAAGAGCTGCTGGTAAAAGACGCCCTTAAGGTGTCATCCGACGCATCGGGCGCCATAGGGTTCGGAGTATACTTCGACGGCAAATGGTGTGCGGAGCGGTGGCCTGAGGAGTGGCAGGCGACAGGTATCACATCTGACCTAACCTTCTTGGAATTCTTCCCCATACTAGTGGCTGTCTATCTCTGGGCGGACAAATTCGCTAATTCCTCCGTCCACTTTTGGTGCGACAACATGGCCACTGTTCAGGTCATTAATACCCTAACATCTAGGTCACCCCGGGTGATGGGCGCGGTGCGTTTATTCACGTTACACTGCCTGAGGTTTAACATTTTGTTTCGGGCATCCCATATCGCTGGACTGGACAACTCCTTAGCTGACGCTCTGTCTCGCATGCAGATGGGGCGCTTCAGACAGCTAGCGCCCCGTGCGGAAAGAGGCTTAGAAAACATGCCAAGCCATCTCTGGTTGGTTGGAACGACGAGGTAACAGCTGGTATGTCCAGGGCCCTGGCCCCTAGTTCCAGGCGAACATATTCCAGGGCAGTAAGAGACTTCACTGAATTCAGGGAATATTACGGTTTGCCCGAAAGATTCCCCGTACCTTACGAACACGTGGCCCAGTTTTGTGTATACGAGAGGAGCAGCGGTCGGGCCCCGCAAACAATTAAAGGCAAACTAGCGGCACTGGCCTACTGGTTCAAGGCCCAGGGCATGCCTGACTCGACCAATGACTTCCGAATACATAAAATTCTAGCAGGGTGGACAAGGGACCATGGGAAACCCTCTGATGACAGACAGCCTCTAACTCCCGCTATCCTGAAGGGTCTTAGGCAAGTGTGGCCTACTGTGTGTGAGTCTGTCTGAACAGGAGTTGTTCCACGCGGCAGCTTTGACAGCTTTCTTTGGGGCACTGCGGGTAAGCGAGTTGGTCGCGGGCCCCAAATCAGACTCCTCTCATCGGGCCTTGCTTTATTCCGACACCAAAGTGGGACAGGGCCGGCTGGAGATCAAGCTGAGGACATCTAAGACTGACCAGCAAGGGAAGGGGTGCCTAATCGCACTGTCGGGCGCCTCGGATGGCGATTTATGCCCAGTTACAGCCATGGTCCGTTTCCTAGCGCTCAGGGGTGCTACACCGGGTTACCTCTTCTGTCACCAGGATAACACACCCCTTACAAAGTATCAATTCTGGACAGTTACGGCCAAATGTTTGGATTTGCTGGGCCTGGGCCAATACAAATTTGGGACACATTCCTTTCGGATCGGCGCAGCATCAACGGCTGCTGCAATGGGCTACGAGGCCCAGGCGGTTAAGTCCCTGGGAAGATGGAAATCTGGGGCGTATAAGGGTTACATACGGAGTGTGCTGTTGTAACATGTCATTGTTTCAGGTGCAGCCGGGCTGGAGCATAAGAAGGAGTGCTTCACACTTGGTGTGCGGACACAGTTACATCTACTGGGCTGAGAAAGAAGCACGCAAGACCCCCTATGGACAGCACCTGGGCCTTGCCTCCATTGCCACTGTGGAATGGAGAGGTAGGCGCGGTTTACGCTGGGACGGCCTGCTCCCCCTGTTGTTTGATGCCAGGAGTGGAGTTCCTCCTGATGTGTTGGTGATCCACCTCGGTGGTAACGACCTTGGCCTTCTGTCAGGCAAGGCGCTGTTCATGCAGGCCCGAGCGGACTTACAAAGGATTTGGCAGGCATGGCCCCGGGTTCACATCGTTTGGTCCGCCATCACACCACGATGCAAGTGATCGGGTGGAGGGGACATGAGGATGCTAGAGAGAGCACGGAAGCGAGTGAACCGGGCCATGCGGAACGTGGCGACAGGAGCCAACGGATCATACATCGACCATCCGAATCTCAACCTTTATAACCCTTCCATTTTCAGGAGAGACGGAGTCCACTTTTCGGACCTTGGAAACCTTCAATTCCTAGCAGATTTGCAGAAGGGCTTAGCAGGGGTGTTAGAAGACTTGGTGGGGGTTGGGAGGCAAGATGGACATCTACCCCCAATCTGTGGCGGAAAATAGATAGAGAAACTCCCTGATTTCAGTGGGCATTCAAGACATCCCCCCGTTGGGGGTGGAAGCCATGCAGTTAATACTCAATCAAAGTTCAAGTTGATCGGGGAAGTTTGGTTGTGGCTGGGAATGGGAAGAGTTTGGGATCTACACTTGGGGGACCAGAACTCGCTCCCATTCCCCTTTCACAGGCTGCCTTGGCCAGTTGTCAAGGAGCATAGTTTTCTGCCAGCAATCTAACATCAAACAGGTAGGGTAGCTACCTGAATTGGATTCAGCAAATTCCTGACATCCCTTGAGTTAAGGTTAAGGTCAATTAAATAGGTAACAATTCGAATAAATGTTGCCCAATTGGAAACCCAACCACTGTTGTCGTGTGTCTTCTTTCGGGGGTGGGCGGGCAATTACAATATTATTTTATGGATATGACAGAGTACCATGTGCCAAGTGAAAAAGAAGAGGGGGTGGCCTGGCCATTTGTTTTAAGGGTTCAAAGTCATTTTGCAGTATGAAAGGCCACAAATGACAAATGATCCACTCATTGTGGATCCTGACAGCTACCTATTTTAGGCATAAAAAAAGAATTATAGTTATGTTTCCATAACCGCTATTTCTGCCACTTGTACTATACAAGGAATGTTGTAAATATGTGCCTAGGGCCACCTTATCTGATATCATGGATACTGTGCCAGACCCTGAGAATATTCTCATAGGCAACAGATGATCTCTGGGTACATTTTGTGTTGGTTTACATAGACCTTAGATAAGAATTACCATGTATACATTGAATATTGCTCATATGCACTTTGTGTTTTAATTTGGAACTATGAAATTTGATAAAATATTGATGCTTGAAATAAATGTTATCTATCTCAACCAGTGCTGCAAGTCAAACTGAATGCTGTATTGAGTCTTGGTAGATCCTTGAGTTAATGTTATTGTTTCTGTTGAATTGATTTCCTGCTCAGTTTCAGGGTTCATCCTAGTTTTGTGTCCCAGCTAGGAGGATACTGTAGGGCTGATACTCTAGTCCTACGCTACAGCTAGACTCTGATATCTACCAAACAGTGCCAAGTACTGATGAAAAACTTTGTCTTGTCAACTATGAACCATTCTGGATAAATTTGTGGGTGATTGTCACACACACACACACACACACACACACACACACACATATATATATAGCCTTATTACAAAGGGCTGGGGAAAATATGTACTGTAGAATTTATCATGCTGATAGAAGCCATGTGTTGCTCCTGTTTCACAGCTATTTCACAGTTGCCTCCAAATGTAACTCTTCCAAAGAGCCACAAAGGGCTATCATTAATATTTGGCATTTAATTGGAAGCCAAAAGAAGAATTGGCTGCTGAAGAAAATAATATTAACTCGATTAACAGTTGTTGTTTATGTTGAATGGCACCATACAATGTTGTATTAGCAGATGGCATATTTGGAACATGAAAAACCCAACAATTTGTTCAACCGTAGGCAGCCCTAGGGCACTGCAAGAACCAAACAAACAGGTCTCCCCTTGCAGCCTCGGGGCATGCTCCTTTACCATTCCCCTCAAGGTGTTTGAGACAGCTGATAATCCAAGGGCAATCATGCCTTCGGCATGGCTCCTCATTGTTCAATTATTTCCATCTTATTTCCTCTCTTTTTTGTCCTAAGAAATCATTATAATTGCTTCTTTTCTCCGAGTCCATTAGGGAGATCTCGGATGGCTTAGGGTAATGTTGTATTAATTTATTACTAAATGATAGAAGCATGGTAGAGGAACTGTGTGTTATCTGCTTCCATATTAATAGGGCCAGGAAAGTATACGGGCTTGTTATTTTCATTATGAAGCAGGCAAGTCTATTATTCCCCTTTGCCATCAGAAAACTGTCAGAAGGCAATTGCTTTCTACAACCAACTTTCTCTATTTGAAAACAGCTTCTAGCTGAGGAAAAAACAAAAGTCCAGTCAGCAGCTCATGAGTACCTCCTTGAAGCATATTTTGTTTTGTTTTACAGGAGCCCCAATGATTTAAAAGATGATCTACTAGGTCCAACAACCAGAGTGAGGTGCAAAAGATAATTCTTAGTCTCGGAATTTTTATTTTGAAGTACAGAACTGAAGACCTTGTCCTTCAGAACAAATATCCATTCCGTTCTAGCTCTTGAAGTATTTTAAATACATTATTATTAAGGGTCCATTTGCCCATTCTAAAGAGACATGAGTGCAAGCTTCTCTATTGCATACAATCTTGGCACTCCCAATGGGGTTGCAAGTGATTTTCTTAAAAAAAGAGGAGGAGAAAGTCAACACAGAGCTGTAAACACATCTACACACATCAATATTCTACTATTTTTTATTATCCTGGCCACCACCAGAGAATATCTGGATTATGAAGAGAAATCCCTAAAGCTCTTATCAAAGCAAAGAAATATAGGTTTTAAAAGCTCAATTGATCCAGGTTTCTAAAAGATAAATATTTGGGGATTATTTTTATTTTTTGTTTGTTGTAACCTGAAAGCGATATGGTGCAGTGGTCTGAGTGTTGGATTAGGACTTTGGGACACCAGGGCTTGGACCTTTTCTCATCCATGGAAATCCAATGGATGAACTTGAACAAATCATTCTGTCTCAGAGCGAGAAGAAAGCCATGGCAAACACTCTTTGAACAAAGTTGTTTCCGGTTTGCTAAAAGTCTTGTAGGCACAGAAAACAAGAGCAAGAAAAGAAAGCAATAATTTGAAGGAAATGTTTAAAATTTGATGAAATTGTATATATTCCGTTCTCTCTACTGAGTACCTAAAAGCCAGGATTGGGTGTTGCTTGAAAATGCCTTGTTTGTTATACTTGAGTAGCATACACCAAAATGGAGAGTCAATCCATTGTTCATATGGTTCATGGGAATCAGAATCCCTTGGTTTATTGAAAATCACCTGGAGAGAATTCACTGCTAGATTTCAATTTACTTTTGCCCACCACAGAGGAGCTGTTGTTGGTTAATTTATTAATTTACTTGTCTTGTTTTTATCCTGCTTTTATTCCAATATAGAGACTCAAGGTTGTTAACAACAACTATAAAACAATGCAAATTAAAACAAAATTAAAACAATGTAAATGCACACATACACACACACACACACACACACACACACTTAAACCATTTGCGTCATTAAAACCCTTAAACATTAAAATATTAAACTGCATTAAGACTAGACAATCAACTCAAAAATCATGTCAGCCCCAAAAACCCCAACAGCCTACCTATCATCCGTTCACAAAGGCCTGATAGCCTCTCCAGGGAAGGGCCTCCAGAGTCTAGGAATCCAGCCCCTGAAAAGGCCCTTTTCCTTGTTCTCACTAAAATAGCTTGAGTTGGTGGCAGAACAAAGATAAGGCCCTCTCCAGATGGTAGTAATGTTAACAGGATAAAGAGAGATATGATCATTCAGTTAAACTGCACCCAAGACATTTCTACCAAAGCTCTCTGGATACAGCAACATGGAAGGATTCATATAGATGGTAATTTCATGTGCAACCTTTTGGTCCAGCAGACAGGCTATAGCTGTCTCCCCCCCCCCCCCCTCCTCACACTGCTCTGAGAGTGTATTGGAGGCCAGGTAAGTTTATTTTACTTTCAAAGGGATCTAGGAGCTTTGAGCGGTGGGGAGGGCCTCTAGAGGGCGTCTGTGGAATGCGCTTCCAAGCGACATACGATCAACCCCATCCCTCCTAGCATTGGGGGAGTAAAATCTTGGCTATGGGACCAGGCTTTTGCACATTAGCACAATGCAGCACTTTGGATTGGAATTGTAATGGCGAGTTGATGGATATGGCTCAGTGCTCATGTTGTGGATGGAACACCGTTTTTAACTTAAGTGAATGTGTATTATGTGTTAATGCTAACTGTATTTTAATGTTGAATGTTTATGGTTTTATATTGTATTTATATTGTGTATCGGCATCGAATTGTTGCCTTTTGTCAAGCTGCTCTGAGTCCCCCCTCGGGGGTAGAGAAGAGCGGGGTAGAAATGATGTAAATAAAAATAAATAAATAAAATAATAGATATTCTTGCAGGCCAGTCCCATGAGAGCATCTGGACATCCACCCCAGAAAGTGTGTGTTTTTAAATTCAGATTCTTCTGGGATAAAGGCTTGTCTGGATCCACCCTCAGAATGACTATGCAAGCAAGGTCAACATCAGACTTGGTCAATACCAGAGAAAGTTCCTAGTGGTAGCCTTCCAGTGAGGCTCAGAAAGTAATGCGGAGTGAGGAGAAGCTGATTTAGTTTCTTATCACACTGAAATCCAAATCTGAGATAATCTACTTTGCATAACTGAAAAGATACCTCTTTTGGGTCCACCAAGAATGATGTAATCCAGTGTCACTTAGCAATACCAGCACAAGCAATCTCTGGTTACCAAATCAGTAAGTACTGTCCGAAGCTGCAGTGCCAAAGAGTGAAAGCAGAGGAAACACCACATGGAATCTCATGCCTGTTATACTGTTTATAGGAAGAGATTTCAGAAGTAAGTTATTTCCGTTGCAAAAATTATATTCAATTTTCCAAACTGGAGTAGAATAGGAAGTGACCTCAGATCATTTGTAACAGAGTGGAGAAAAGTTACACTTTGGAATACAAATCCCAGAAGCCCGCAGATAGCATGACAAGTGAGAGATTCTGGGAAGTTTCTGATTCAGAGTTAGTATTAGTCAAGCCTAAGAGTCCGAGAGCTCACACTGGTTGCAAGTCACTTGTTTTACCCATTTCTCCATCTGCCATTCTCCAATATTACTTTTGACAGCTCAGAATTGTTTGCCTCTTTGCTCTTCCACCTGCCACCTTTCCCTCAGTGTTCCCATTTGAAAAATAGTGTGTCACAGCATGCAACAAGCAAAAGGTATGTAGCCTTTAAAAGGTGTACTCCTGGAGCAGATTCATACCTGTAAACACATACTTTTGTGATTGTAGCAACATGTAGACTTACCGTACATAAACGCCACATCTTACTTCATTTCACCTTACTGGTAATCCTTCTATGAACCAACGTGAGAAATTCATGAGCTACTGAATCTGTGAATTAGCCATAAGTAAGCACTGTCATGGATCCCATCCCTAAACTCGATAGAATCAAATAATTGTAGCGAACTACTAGCTGTAATATATTTTTTTCAAGGACACAGGATCCTTCTCAAGAGACCTTTCTGGGAATTTAAAAAAGTAAACATTTCCTTAGTGTTTAAAGTGCTGTTTCCTCACGATCATTCTCAGAGATGCATTCAAGACTGCATTCAAAAGCACTAACAGAAAACCAAATTATTATTGGCCTCAGTGGTTTTCTTGCCATTTCAGTGAATGGTTTTGCTAAAATACACATACTCAGTTCATTGACTTGCACAAGTAATAGCGGTCTGCAAGTATGGTCATTTTGACAATTCGGTGCTTCTGTAACATATTAAATGAGAAATAAAAATTATAGTATTGTGCATATAATTGTGATTTGTCTTAGTAGCAAAGCTATTTTTCTCACGTGAACTGAAGAACAATCTGATGTCTTGTGGATATTATTGCAGATGAATATCATTGCACAAACTACATCAATGGAATAACAACATGTATTCCACAGATGATTCTGACTTGGCTTAAATCATAGAAAAAGCATGCTACCTAACCAATCTTTTAAAAATTACACACAGATGAAATAAAAATCTATTAATAACAAATAGATCTTTACAGTCTACAGAAAGAGAAATGGAAAACTTTCCATGAGAAACTCATATTCTCAAAGTTCCCCATCACTCTATAAAATAAGTTACATGTAAAAATTGTTAATGCATCTGATCTTTCCATAAATTTCCATGAGAAATTGCTATACTGAATTCAATTGCTATCTGCATAAGAGAGAAATGGATTTCAAATTCATTGTGTCTATCATTTCTTTAAGATGTACATATGAAGTGATTTTTTGTTTCATAAACACTAGGGACCATGATTTATCTCTCCATTGTAAAATTGACAGCACATTTTTACTTCTCCCATTTTGTGAAATAATTGCAGATCCAGCAATGGATGTGGGACATGGCATTTAGCGAGAATGAAAGTAGATAGTATTTTATGGAAAAGGGAAAAGGCCACAGATTTATTGGCCCCAACTAAAGAGTCTTCACCCACAGTAGGGGTCCAGACCCAGGCATTGGTTGACCAACCTGTTGGCTGATGAAAATCAATTCACCCAGCTCGTCTACTGGGTAACACAGGCATTGGAAGCTACTGTGGGGTTCTCTCCAGCTTAGAAGTGAGGCAGATCCAACTGTCCCTGAGCTGGATGAGACACAAGTATAATCTATAATGCAGTATTATGCACTTTGAAGTTGCATTATAAGTTCAGTGTAGATTCATATAATGCAGTTTATCTGCAGTGAACTACATTATATGAGTATACACTGACCATATAATGTGGTTTCAAACTGGATTATATGACATTGTAGATGGGGTTTTAGTTACCTACACCCTCAAGTTCTTTTTTGGAGATCATAGAATTGGAAAAGACCACATGAGCCATTCATCCAACTCCCTGCCATTCAAGAAAAGGTACAATAAAAGCACTCCTGGCAGATGGTGATCTAGCCTGTTTAAAAAGCCTCCAAAGTAGGAACCTCCACCACACTCTGAGGCACGGGGTTCCACTACTGAACAGTTCTCATGACCTTCCTAATGTTCAGGTGGAATCTCCTTTCCTGTAATTTGAACCCATTTCTCTGAGTCCTATGACCTTATCACAAAGTCAGCCAGAATTGCCACAGATCATGGCAATTCTGATGGCGTTCATCTGGAGCCATATGGAACCTATTGACTGACTCTCCGGAGACCCCCCATCCCACGGGAGGGGGGGAGGAGAGTCTGCCACCTGGCTCCCTCTCCCCTCATTGCATTAAGGCCACTGGAAGCTACAGTGTGTCATGGGATGGGAGCCAATGGGCTCTGTCATAAAAGGATACATGAAATTGTGCATGCTGCTGAATTCACCCTAATGTGATGAGGTCCTTAGTCACATACTCTGTCTGGTTGGTTCACAGGCCATGTCTACAACCAACTGGATCCAGCTCCAAAGTTGTGACAATCCATATTAGTAGTATTACCATCTCTTTCTAGCTTTATACATATGAATTTTAAACTATGTGTTTTAAGTTAATTGTAAACCACTTTGAATCCCAAACTGGGGAAAAGGTGGATCAGCAACAGCAATACCACCACCACCGCCATCAGACCAACCTTCTATATAAAGCCCAAAATACTGACGAAAAGTGGGTATAGAGTACAATCAAAAGAGACAGATTGTGATGTGACAGAATGGGCTGAGAGAGAGGACTTGACTGAAGATTTCAGTTGTTTGCAAGTCTTGCCACCTGCCAGTCAACCTTGTTACCTCAGATTGGCTAGGCTTTCCACCTCATTAAAGAGACCAGGAAAACGGATCGGATTTCTGAAGAAACAAACAGTTCTAGCATGCAGAACAAGGTGCCACTCCTCAGTTTGTCAGCAACCAGCAAAATCATTTAGTTAGGAAACACAGTCTTGCTGCTAAACAACAAAAACTACTGTATTTTAGCTAACAGATTTCCCAGGACTTTATCACACCAGCCTGTGGTCTCACTGCAAAGTGTAGGGAAAGAACCATTCATTATCACACTTCTCTGCCTTGGCAATCTGTGGCAATTCATGGTGCAGTCTTCCATATATCGTACTTTCTATAATGCTGTCTTCCTGTCCCGTGTCCTGCTCAACATGACTTCCACTTTTTATTATTTTCTTTACTTTTTAAACTACAATTTCATTATTATGGCAATATCACACTCATGATGCTACATGACTGCCAGCATATTGGAACTTATTGCATGGAAGATGGCAAAAGCAAGAGTCATTGATGAGTTTTACACATAAATGGAAAACTGTGTTTCAGTAACGGATGGAATGCAAAACAACACCAGGGTGGACAAAGTATCATGTGATAAGTACTGCCAAATATGACATTTTCCTTCTAAAATTCCCTCTACCTGCCTCATGTGATAAAAACCATGTGATAAAGTAAAGAGGGAAAACTGACCCTATTCAACTTGTATGCAGAACACATCATGTGGTGTTCAGGGCTTGACAAATCCAAGGCTGGAGTTAAAATTTCTGGAAGCAACATTAACAACTTTAGGTATGCAGATGATACTTTGATGGCTGAAAGTGAGGAGGAGCTGAGGAGCCTTCTAATTAACGTGAAAGAAGAAAGCTGGGTTGCAGTTAAACATAAAAAACCAAGATTATGGCAACCAGACTGATAACTGGCAAATAGTGGGGAAAAACATGGAGGCAGTGACAGACTTTGTATTTCTAGGTGCAAAGATTACTGCAGATGCAGACTGCAGCCAGGAAATCAGAAGACATTTACTTCTTGGGAGGAGAGCAATGACCAATCTCGATAAAATAGTGAAGAGTAGAAACATCACACTGGCAACGAAGATCCACATAGTCAAAGCAATGGTATTTCCTGTAGTAACCTATAGATGTACTGTAAGAGCTGGACCTTAGGGAAGGCTGAACGAAGGAAGATGGATGCTTTTGAATTCTGACAGTGCCCTGGACCACGAGAAGATCCAACTACTCCAGGAAATAAAGCCTGACTGCTCATTGTAGGGAAGGATATTAAAAGCAAAGATGAAGTATTTTCACCACATAATGAGAAGACAGGAAAGCTTAGAGATGATAATGATGCTGTGGAAAATGGAAGGAAAAAGAAAGAGGGCCCGACCAAGGGCAAGATGGATGGATGGCACTCTTGAAGTGACTGGCCTGACTCCAAAGGAGCTGGGGGTGGTGAAGGAGCTGGGCGTGGTGACAGCCGACAGGGAGCTCTGGTGTGAGCTGGTGCATGAGGTCATGAAGAGTCGGAAGCGACTGAACGAATAGACAACACATAAGCCAGCACATAAGAATGTCAAGCCTCTATCTCTTCCACACTAGTATTGTTCTGGAACATCCTTCTTCATATAACTTAATTTAAAGGGGGTTAATACCAAGAATTTGCAACCAAGCCTGCAGCAGAGATCTATGTTACAATGTATCTCTTTCAGTAGGATTTGTATGTTTGTAGAAGAGTTAATCAAAATTAATCCGGAGGCAAAAATTATACAAGTTTTGTTTGTTCTGTGATTGAACTATGTTCATTTACTTTCTAATCAATTTAGTTTACTGCTGGAAGAACTATGGGTTTGAACTGGAATTCAGCTTGGAATTGTGTGTCATTAAAAATGATTTTAAAATATTTAGGATATTTTTTGATATTTTGATCCATTTGACAAAATAATTGACTGACAAAATGCTTTGGTCACGACATCTGGGCACTTCAATTGAAGGGAGATGTTGATGAGCTGGAGAACAAGCCCTATGAGTAGCAGCTTAAAGAGCTGGGCATGTTTTGCCTGAAGAAGAGAAGGCTGAGAGGAGACATGATGGCCATCTATAAATATGTAAGTGGAAGTCATAGGGAGGAGGGAGCAAGCTTGTTTCCTGATAAGACGCAGAACAATGGGTTCAAACTACAGGCAAGGCGAGGAAGTCTACTGGGATTCATCTGGTTTATTTTTGACCAGTAATTGAATTGTCTCATTAAGATTTGAGCCTAAAAGCTCCGCCCTTACTGCCACCCGTCAGCGTTGTTCTGGAAAGGCCCAGAAGGGTGTGAAACTGCTTAACTTGGAAACCTTTGATCTTGGCCAAATTGATGTGCCCCCAAATTTCAGCTCCAAATATAAGTGTTAGCATTATTTTTGTCTTAAACAGTTCCAGGGCAGGTCTGACTGTGCCTGGGTATCTATGATGGTACAACTTATAAATAGAGCCTGCTGCTTTCGTTGCTCTTTATATACTATGAGTAATATGGTTAACCCAAGCTCCAGATGAAGAGAACATAATGCCTAGATATTTGACCCGGCAGTTTCGTTTTCTGTCTCTTATTTCAGTTTGGATTGTCTTATTATAGGATTTTCAAGAAAAAGACAGCAAAAACTTCTCTGACCCTACCAGAAGCAATGCTGCTATCAGCATAATCTCTTGCTTCAGAGGTGTATGCAATCCCATCACTGAGAGAAGGTGGTGCCATTGATGGCTTCAGATACCCTAATTAATGCAGATTTCATATCAAGAGTATTGGCCTGTGCACTTGAAATATTCTTGGACTTAAATTATAAGGAAGGGAAGAATTTCTAGGTAAAGGAGCCACCTCATAATATGCCTGATCATTACAAACTGGAAACATTCATTTTTTTGAGTTTCGTTTTTTTAAATATTAAACTTGGCATCATCACTAATTTTACTGGACAGAATTCAAACAGAAATTTCTGTAGTGCAACATATGGCTGTAAAATAGGGGTGGGCAACTTTGCCCAGTATGGGTTCCAGCTTTGTGACCCTAGGACCAACTGGGGCTGCATGGAAAATGCTGAAAACCCTAAAAAAAACAGCCAAAGGATATTTCAAATTTTGAATGAATTGTGGTGGTATAGCTTTTCAAAAAGGTGAATTGCTGTTCCTGGAGGCATCCATAAGGGGCATGTCGCCCTTTGTTGCCAGAAAAAAAATAGAGCAGGCCACCAAAGCAGCCTTTGACGCACATGCTGCCTTAGGGCAGTGGTTTTCAACCTGTGGGTCCCCAGGTGTTTTGGCCTACAACTCCCAGAAATCCCAGCCAGTTTACCAGCTGTTAGGATTTCTGGGAGTTGAAGGCCAGAACATCTCTGGACCCACAGGTTGAGAACCACTGCCTTAAGGCCACACTTTTCTCACGTCTAATGTTAAAAAATAATTCAATAAGATTGACGTTAATCATACTAGAAATATGATGGTGAACCTATGAAGCACGGACACACGTAACCATTTTTGATGACACACAACCACATGCAATCGCATACAGAGAAGTATGGCGCCAATTGGCAAGAAGGATGTTTCATCCTCGGCTCCTGCACTGCTGCAGTTTAGTGTAGACTCTGTGCCGGTGGTCTGTAGGCCAAAACAACAGAACTCTGGCACAGAGCATCTAGTTCTGGTTAGGCTATTAGGGGATCTCTGACCTCACTTTCAGCTGGCGGAGCAGAGAGCAGCGGAATGCCATGGGGGACGCATCTCTGGCACCCTGTGATCGCCATTACCAGCAACCACATAACCATAGCAACCATCATCCAATCTACCGGTTACCAGACACTTTTAGCACCCTGAAAAATATAGCATTTTTTCCCTCTATGTACTTTTGTGAGACCTTATTCTCAGCATTAAATAAGATCAACACCAACAAAATAAACAAATTGACAGATGAATTTAGTAGTGCTTGCTTGGGCTTGAAGTGTACAAAATACCAACCTTGAATTGAAGATTTAGCCAATGAAATTCAGTAACAAAAAAAAATCACTAATAGGCAGGTCAGTTAAAGAATTCCCACTCCCCCTCACTTATCTTAATTCACGGCACCCCACACAAGTTTAATAATATCAAGACCAACAAAAGAAACCAACTGACAGATGAACAAAGAAGTCACTAAGCAGGTAAGTTAAATAGTTTTTGGTTTATTAAATACTGTTATATATTACAATTATACATTTTTGTTATTTAAACGGTAAATATCATGAAATTATGGGTTTTTTCCTCACAGTGACACCTTACCTGAGTTATGCTCGGTTTTTTGGGGGGTGAATTTTGACACACCAAGCTCAAAAGGTTGCCCATCACTGTCTTAGAATGTACCATGCATTCCAGTGATTCTTCAGTTTCTGCTCATCTAGGAAAAAGCACAGTTGATCACAAGAAGACTGACTTCTGAATGAAAAATGTATAAGCTCCTAAACTTTAAGTCATACCTAACTAGCTAGATCAGGATGAGTATGTGTTACATTATTAAAAAGTAACACAAAGAAGATAAAAAGGGCTATGGTAGAGTAGAAACCACCCAGTAAAGATTTGAAAATACACTATGGCAGTTTGTCTCAAGATAAATGACACTAGAGTTTATTAATTCTGCAATAAAAGAAATCCTTTGAGACTTACCAGCAATAACAGCAGCAAGCAGTAGTGATACTAATTCATCAAAACATAATTTGAGAACAGTTCAAGAGTTCCCCATCCAATTTCCATCATATTCTCTCTTTACAACAGGAAGATGAGGATATCTGCAGCTGTGAACTAGATAATGGTCTCTTGAAGGACACTATAATAATCACAAAGTACTTCCCCTCTATTCCCTGGGCTGGCAATTCAGTAGCTCAGCTTTTTAATAGTTCTGGATTAGATTTAAAAATGGCTGGCCTATGAAATGTAATGACACCTAGAACATTAGAATGGCACCATATGTGGTTCTTCTGGCTTCTTCAAAGACTGTACCTCAAACTTTATTTCCAACATATGAATAGGATTTTAGACACACTTTTGGACCATCTACACTGCCATATAATGAAGTTTGAAGCTGCTTTATATGGTCAGTGTAGACTCATATGATGTAGTTTCAAACTGAATTATATGGCTGTATAGATAGGGCGTCAGAGAGTCAAATAGCTTCAGTAATTATATCCATTTTGCAAAACACCTAGCTATTTTTAGTAATTTTTCACAAGCTAATAATAAGAATAAACTGGAGTGTAAGCCACCAATGTTGTAGATATATGATAAATATACCATTCCAAAGCTATCTTACTCACTGTAGGAACTATAGGGATAAAGCTGCATCCCAATCGGGGTTACAATAAAGCGTCTCTGCAGCCAGCTGATGGTATTTGGGGTATATCCAGACCGATGTTCTGGCATGAAATAAGATACATTAATTAGAATAAACTAGCACATAAAGCATGGTGGTTTAGCACTATTTGTGATATATCATTTATGTGCTAGTTTATTCTAATTAATGTATCTTATTTCATGCCAGAACGTCGATCTGTATATACCCCAAATACCATCAGCTGGCTGCAGAGACGCTTTATTGTAGCCCCGATTGGGATGCAGCTTTATCTCTATAATTCCTACAGTGAGTAGGATAGCTTTGGATTGGTATATTTATCATATATCTACAACATTGGTGGCTTACACTCCTGTTTATTCTTATTATTAGCTTGTGTACACACAGGATTGGTACTCTTTTTGCACACACCGTTCTATATATTGCATTATTGCTGCTGCTTTTTTCCTCTGTGTTTGTGCTTGTTCTGAATAAGGTTTCCCAGTGTATTGATAGTAATTTTTCACCACGCCCATTGGCTTAATTTATCTAGGCTGCCAAGCCCATTGAATATCCAAGCAGGAGATAAGTCAAACTGGATAAGGAATGCATGTAGCCAAGTGATATTAGAGTGTGGTCAAGATGGCAAACATTATTAATGATGAAAAACACACAAGCTACAATGGCTGCAACTACCGAGAAGAGTAAGATTCTACCCCCTTCTTCTTTCCGCTTGCTGAATTAATTAAGTGCTAACTGTTTCACATTTTTTACTCTTGTTTGCAAATCTTGAAGTAAAGGAAACAAGTGGGAGGAAGACAGAGACATTGAGACATTTTAAGAAGCAACAGAAAAAGTGGGATGACTGAGGCCCCTTCAACACTGCCATATAAAATTCAGATTATCTGTTTTTAACTGGATAATAAGACAATGTAGAAAATCCAGCAGATAATGGGGCTTATCTGATTTGATAATCAGGACCCCTCCCCCAGCATCAACTGCTGCTCTGGGGCCAGAGTGACGAGGGGAAGCCAGGAAGACAGTTTCACCTTGTCTCCTGTGCCATCCGTCAAGGATCCCTCCTCCCAGCAACAATATAGTACTATATAATACTAATATTGTACAATGATAATAATATAATACATTGTATATACATATAATATTGATAATAATATTATAATGCAATACAATTGTTGTTCATTCTTTCAGTCGCTTCCAACTCTTCGTGACCTCATGGACCACCCCACGCTCAGCCTTCTCTAAGGTCCAACTCTCACATCCATAGGTTACTTTGGGGAATACCATTGCTTTGACTATGCGGATCTTTGTTGCCAGTGTGATGTATCTACTCTTCACTATTTTATTGAGATTGGACATTGCTCTCCTCCCAAGAAGTAAACGTCTTCTGATTTCCTAGCTGCAGTCTTCATCTGCAGTAATCTTTGCACCTAGAAATTCAAAGTCTGTCACTGCCTCCACATTTTCTTCCTCTATTTCTCCCTCTATATTTCTATATTGTAATACAATATAATACTATTAATAATTATACAATATAATAATATTAATTATATGTTATATATGGCAAATAGAGGAAGAGGCTATCTGTGCCAAATTGGTTATTGGAGGGTATGCATTAAAGGATAATATAAGAGCATTGATTTTATTCCAATGGATCGTGATGAGGTTGGTTGGCACATTTGGTTTTAAAAATTATATACAATCTTGGTAGTTTTGTCCACTGGGCATTCATACAGGAGTAAGTCCCATTGGACACAACTACGATTAATGGGTGAAGATACACAGGATTAAACTTTCTTAAATTGTTGATAGCATTGTAAAAGGTAGACAAAAAGTACTTAGAACATTTAAAACTGGAATAGAGGTAACACAGAGAGAGCAAAAATAATCTGAATTGGTCTTGAAAATGGGTTGATATGGCTATGCCCATTTTACTGCTGAGTTTGGAATGGCATCCATTTATGATCACATAAACTTCCATGGGTTGTGTGTGCATGCATGAAATTCTGCTTCAATACTTAACTTTAAATACTGTTATTCAGTATTTAAAGTTAAGTATTGAAGCAGAATTTCATTTCTGGGCATACAACTAATTGCACTTTTTTCTCATCCAAAAGCTACTGAATTCTCTGATTTCCTGTTTTTACTCGAAATCAAATGTAACCACATGTGATTTCTCACATCATCTACACTAATGGGACCTTACAATTTTGTAATATTTTCAGAACATAGTCTAAGCTGCTGAAAATGTATGTCCTTTCGAAGAAAACAATTGACAATAGAGGTTACTAAAAACCCATATATGGTAATGGTTATTCACTTGCATGAAAATGATGCATGATACTATGCATTTGCCTTCATTTTCATTCATCATACTATCAAAGAAAATCTCTCTATTTTAAGAAATTCATCCCCTACACCAGAGACTAAATATAAGGATGTATTAGGGGAATAAACATGAGGTACATTTAATTAAATGATGATGTACTTAAAAAATACAGGGTTCTCTAGATTGGCGCTTTCTCTGAACATTTTCTTATGGAGAATTTAATTTTCTAAAATTTATAGCTATGTATAAAACTCATAGTTGCACATCCTGACTCTGAAGATTACGGTAATTCTGAAAAAGATATTTCTGCAGAACCAAGGAGCTGTACTTCTACTAAAACATTTTGGGCCCAAATAAAATATTACCTATTCTCTATGAAAAAAAATGCAGAAAACTTAACATTGAGCAGCTCTGTTGACCTCAGCAGCGGATGTTGGTGAATCCTCAGAGGATGATGAGAGGGATGATGGTTTATTCCCTGAGTATGTATGTGAGCAGGCTGAAACACAGGCTGAATTGCAGGCCTTAGATTAGAGAGAATTGTCGGTAGTTAAAGAGAGTGCTTGGGATTCCATTTCTCATAGGAATCGGTCTTCAACAGATGATGAATTTACCTGCGATATCAGATTAGGCCTCCGAATGGAGGGAGTAAAGGATGTTGGAGCATGTAAAAATCAGTTGGTGAGCGCGTTAACTGAAAAATGCAAAGCATGAAGCTAATTGGTTGGGCTACACCCAGAAGCTAGCCGAGCCTGGGAGTTTTGGCAACAGTTACATGTTTAAGTTTTCTGTGCAAGAGTTTGCCAAGACAGTATTTTTGCTTCTTGGTTGCTGGAAGGAGATCCTTCACATGGACACCAAAGGACCATTTGAATCTCTCTCAAAAGAGCATTGTGTGAGTCAAAACAACTGTTCTAATGACTATATATATGTTGCTCTGCATAACAAAGAGTAAACACTTTACTGATTATCTGTGTGGCATATCTTTTTCCTAGCAAGACTGTGTGTGGATTGTGGTGATTTTCATTCCACCACAAAGGATAGATTAATTAGATGGTCAGAAAGACTTTGTGAGAAGTCCTTGAAACTCAGTGAGAAGTCTTTCAAACCCAGAGAGATTGGTAGGACCTGAGTTTAAATTAAGTGATTTTTCTTAGAGTCTCCAGAGCAGACAATGTTGCCATAGAATCAAGTTGCTCGATCAGCTCTCATGTTCGTGTATCTTGTCTCCTGTGTTCGTCTGTTTCTGATTTTTTTTGCCTTGGAAGAGTTCCTGTATTCATGCTTATGGATTTTTGCCTATGTTCTTGACTTCCTGGATATAATGTACCGTGCTATTTTGGACTATTGATCTTTTTATCTATGGGCTACCTCTATTTCATAGCACTTTTTTACTGCTTTTGGGGGAATTGCTCCTTTTCCCTTTTGTAAATGCTTTTCTAAATAAATCGCTGTAGTTACTACTGGAGTCTGTGTGGCCCTGGGTGAAAGGTGGTCCAGGGCTAGAGTGCAATAAGCTTGTCTTCTCTTCACTGTTTGCAGTAAAAGAGAATACTATTAAATAATTACTACTCTGTGGTGATCATGGAACGAAATAAAGTCTTCTTGTTGTTTGTTGCATTAATTACTAATGGCCTTCTAAAATCAAATAATGAAGCAATGGATTCACCATGTGTTCTTCGTTTTCCTCTACAACTATAAGTTACAATTTTTGAAAAAAGATTTTAATAATCGAGTCCTCTAGAAAAATACAGTACATGGGTTTTCCAGTTTTGAATTTTACATCTTTTTATTGGTACTACTGCTACCATCACTATAACTCTTGTATCTGAATGTTCGCTGTATGTTGGATCTAGTTTGTTGATATGGATTTATGCCATTTTACCATATATTTATCATAATATTTTGGTTTATGATTTGAAGCAACAGGAATTCCTTATTATTAATTTCTGCAAATTGCGTTTACTGAAATTTCAACTGTTCTGGAAAACACAATACAAGATTTTTTCCTAGATGCTTTTCTCCCCCCCACCCCCTCAGGTTAGTGCAAAAATTGTTTAGCAAAGTATAGTAAAAGAATGTAGAGTTATAGAGTTCCACTATGTAATGACATAGGAACTCAGAGACAACCATGATACATTTCAGGAAGAACATGAAAGTGTATTGTCAATCTCCCTCACACTTTGGGTTCTTTACATGAAGCTGCTCTTTGTGATGATGAAGTAAAGTGTCATAAATAACTCGATGTAATCCTATGCTATTGTTCTAGTCTCCAAAAGATCCAATAGTAGCAGTGTCTAATATAAACAAGAGTCATGGTAGACTAGATGGCATCAAAGAGTGTCAAATGTTTAGCTCAATCTGTGGAGGCAAAGATTAAATATGGATGTATACATTTAAAATACGTTTGAGGATAGCATTCTATACCCAGCAGTACTCTGAAAGAATATACTTGCCTATATGTACATGTACAGAGTTTGCCAATATTATATGCAAAATACATTAACAGTAGCTGAATGAAAATATTAAAATTGATTGATTTTAAATGAAATTTTTGCAAACAGATGGAATGCAGCTCATTAATGCATTTGGATGTTTTAATTGTAAATACCTTCTTTGTCTAAGGAAACAACAATTTTGCAGTCTGTAAAGAATGGATATGCTGGCTTTTATTTCCTCTTTCCATCATTCTGTCTCTCTGATAAACAGCTCTTATCTTCTCCCAACACACAGATAGGTTTTACGTTATTTAACAAATGATGTTGCTGTTTTTTTCCTTCCACTACCCCCTCCACCTCTGAGCTGCCATTTATTGTATTGTTGGTGAGCCAAACACTTTGGTTTATTTTTTTTAAGCCAGCGGTGTACTACTTTTAAACTTTGACTTCACAACTGAAGCAGTTTTGGGGCATGAGGTTTTTCCTATGACTGATTGAAGTTCAGTAAAAAAAAATACTGGATGAATACCTCACAAATGATTTGCTCTTGTTGTTGTGTGCCTTCAAGTCATTTCTAACTAATGGCAACCATAAGGTGAACCTGTCGTGGGTTTTTCTGGCAAGATTTATTCAGAAGGAATTTGCCATTGCTTTCCTTGGAAACTAAGAAAGTATGATTTACTCAAGGTCACTCAGTGCTACCTCTCTCTAGGATGAAGAGAAGCTATTGGTAAGCATATTTTAGGCTTGATTATGTCGTGACTATCCTGCATTATCAGTGGCACAAGTTCACAAGTTCATGAAACAAGCCAAGGTCAGTGTTCCAAAGTGAAAGCATAAAATCCAAACAATAACTGAAAAGGATAGTCCAAAACCATAGTCTAAGTTATATTCCCAGAGTCAAAACTAGAGAATTGCAGGACCAGGTCTGGAATAAACAATAGCCAAAGTCTGAAAAGCCAAGAACCCAGGAGAAGCAGAGTTTGACCGCCACAACCAGCCTTCGGACTAAGCCTGTTTATCTTAAGATCTCAGCTTTGTTTGTTGAGCACTTGTTTCTCTGCTAATCTTGAGGACCTGCAAGACTCTGTATGCTCCTGTCTGCATTCTAAAGCTGGAGGTTTGTTTAACTCCTTGCTGGCTTGTTCTGCTGTATTGGCCTCAGCTTGCTCAGACTACTGGGAAGTATCTTTCTCCTGCTGGCCCTTCCAGCCACACCTCATCCTCACTATCAGAGGTGGCCATGACAAGTTGGTTAACCTAATATCAAGCCACTTAAATCCACTGTATTTTCTGGCCCACATTTTATTACCTTCTTTGGGAGAGATCTTGTTGAAGGCCTTACTGAAATATATATAGGTTGCTAAGTGGGATTGCATACAATCCCCCTGTTGCAGCAGCTCCACTGGCTGCTAGTTTGTTTCTGGGCAAAATTCAAAGTGCTGGCTATGACCTTTAAACCCTAGAGCATTCAAGTTCAGGCTATTTGGCTAATTGTATAAGCCTGACTGGGACCTGAGATCTTCAGGAGAGGTGCTTCTTTCAGTCCCATCTCTGTCACACAGATGGTTAGTGAGAACGAAAGAACCAGCCTTCCTTCTAAGTGGCTGTCCTCCTAACCTCCTTCTCAAGGAAGCCAAAATGCCCTCCTCCCTGCTATTCTTCTGGTGGCAGGCTAAAATCTTTTTATTCAGGCAGATTGTTAAATAAGTTTTTGTAAAGATCAAGACAGGGGGTGTGGTGTTTTTAGCCATAAATACATTTTAAAGCAGTTTTAAGGATATTAATCTTTATCAGTATTGCTCTCAGGCTGACTGGGTGGTAACCTTTTGTGTCCTGCCAAATACTTGATCTCTTCTAGTCTGTGGAGACTTTTCTTATTTCTCAGGAATTCTCAAATATTATTGTCAGTTGTTCTGAAATTCTTACTACCAGTTTTTTCAATATCTTAGATGGACTTCATCTTCTACTGAAGACTTCAATTTCTTTAGAGTAGCCAGAACTCTTTGGAATGCTCTGCCAGAAGATGTGCGAGTTTTGAGAGAATTAACAAAGTTCTGCAGAGCGTTCAAGACATTTTTATTCCAGCAGGCTTTCGAGGTCTGATCTGGTTAATCAGCTGTAAACAGTTCTATAGTTTTTAGTTAAGAGTTTAATTCTTTCTGTTGTTTTAAAGTGTGTTTTTTATATTCTCTGTAAGCTGTCCTGAACCCTTGGGGAAGGATGGCATACAAAACTGAATAAATAAATAAATGTTCTGGGGCTGCCTCCTTATCTAGTTGGTGCCACATTTCTCCTACTACACCACCTGTTCCATTTTCCCTAGGTTAAGCAAGCTTTTCTTTTCAGTATAAGAATAAGACAAAGAAGGTTTTGAGTAGAATCTGGATTTCTGTTGGAAAGAATATTATATTTATAACCCGCCTTTCTCCTAATATGAGACCCGAGACTCATTACAGAATCAACTGTAGTCTGTTTCCAAAGGTAGTCACACGTAGATCACATTACAGAAATCAAAACAGGATGTAATAAACACATGTATTATCATACACAGATATGATATCTCCCAGAGTGGTGCACAACATTTAACAATGCAACTGTAGTCCTGGCTACCAGAGAAATCTCATTTTCCAGGCTCAAGGATGAATCTAAGAATACACTTTGGACATGGTGTTTTCAAGGGAAGTTCAACCTCACCCAGCACAGCCTAAATCCCTGTTACTTGATTGGTCATTTATCTGATCAAGAGCTTCAATATGCTCATAACAAAGAACAGAGACTGATTTAGTATTGAAACAACCTTCCTGGTAGTAGATTAAAAGGAGTGATAGAGTTGGGATTAATCCGTGTAGTGATGATCACACAAAATCCCAACACTTCAACCAGGCTCTCCCAGTAGTTTCAGACATATATTAAAGTGCATGTGAGGACAGAGCCTTTAGGAACAGTACACACCACAGGACACCTCCAGCACCATCTTATGAATTTTCTTCTCCATGAAGGACTTGAGCCATTGTATAAAATAATGTCTCTAGGTTTCAAGGATGCTATGGTTGATGTATCAAAACCATCCAGTGATTCAGTAGAACAAAAGAGACATACTCTCTCATCTAGTTGGTATTTCACCAGTGTGATATCTTTCTTTCACAGTGAATCCTGAAAACAGATTGAAATGGATCTAACTATGTTGTCTCTTCTGGGAAACCATGTGTTCGAGAACACTGTCCAACTGGAAACTGGCCAGTGATTTTCCAGGATTATGGGATCCAGGGAGGGATTATTCAGTAATGGCCTCATCATAGCCTTCTTTAGGCAGAATGGAGCTTTGCCTTCCTACTGTAAGGCCTTCACTATTTCCCTTATCTATTTGTCCAGTCCCTTTTTGGTTTCTTTTATGATCCAAGAAGGGCACAGGTCCAAAATGCATGTAGAGACTCTTCTTTTCACCAAAGATCCAGTCATATTTTTAGGCTGCAAAAATTGAAACAAATCCAGTAACTGATGAAATATAGCAGCCACAGTTACATTCAATGATTACATCCATTGATGATATCCATATTAAAATGGGATTACTCCAACCCATGAGAAGCTGAATATATAATTTGCAAATTAAAAATAAGCAAGGCTATAGTATTGTCAATATATTCTTGTAGCATTTAGGATTACATTATTTCTTTTTAAGGAGGCAGAATAGTTTGCCAAATTAGCTAAAAGCTAGAATTGCTCATGCACTGTTTTCTTGAGTGATTACTGTGATATGTTGTGTCATTTCCAAACACACTTAGAAAAAAGCAGGTATTGGTAATATTCATGCACTTCTATTTATTGCCATGATGGGGTTTTCTTCTAGAACCTGCTAATGACAGCATATGAATTATGAATGCTACCGTTCAATATTTTAGGCATTATTTGAGTAGTGTGAATTTTAGTGAATGCCTTTTCAGTTTGTTTTGAAGTTTCAGTTTGCTGTACTGATTCCTGGAAGGTATAAATAGAATTAGATTATTGGAAAGCCTTTTCTTTCTTAAAATCACAGTAGAAAAATCTCCAAGAATGATGGACATAATGACCCCACCAACATTTCTTAGATGAAAACTGGGATACACATGGTCAAGCAAGATCAGAGTGTGGTGAAGTCTGCAAATGTTATTAATGAGGAAAAACAAACAAGACCAGCAGGACTGCAGCAGTTTACCTTTGACTCAGGGCCCGTCCAGTCAGTACCTTTATTCCAGGAGCTTCCTCAGCAAACAGGAGGGTGGCCAGAAACCATTCCCTGTAAACCTGGAAGCAATTGCTACAAAAGGCAACATCTCCAGTTGCGGGATCTCCAGTTCTGTGGTGGCCATCTTGGGACCCTCTAAATCTTGGAACAAAGCATCAAGTCTGGACAACAGAGGTCGAAATCCCGGGACCAACAGGTCTGTATGTAAACTTTGTCCGCGCGCCAGTGATGAAGCGAAGCCAGGTCTGAACTTAGAAAGTTCTTTTATTGATTAAGTGAGTAAAGTAAAGCATTCTCACACCGAGCAATTCAGCAGCTTCCATCTCACAGAGGAAACAGCATGGAGACTGACTCAAAAAGCTCAGCGTCTCCCTTATCAGTATGTTTACACAGCTGAAGGTCAAAAACAGTGCTGGACACCACTTGTGCTGTTTTAATCCTGTACATGCCTGGTTACACAACACAGCATCTTCTACAATGGTTGAATTGCTGAAACATTTGAAAATCACACTCTGACAATCCCCCTTTTGAATTTCAAATATTTCTGTCTATTCACAAAGACTAAATACTATCAATCCTAAACATACTCATTCTACATGTAATACTCACAGTTGTTCTCTAAAACATTCATGTTTTGTAGTTGGTAATGCTTTTGTTAATACGTCAGCCACATTAGCTTCAGATGGACAATACTCTAACATTATTACCCCCTCTTCAATCAATTGTTTCACAGCATGATATTTCACTCCAATATACTTAGTTCTGTTTCTTAGGTTTTCAACCTCTGTCATGGCAATACACGCTTGTGAGTCTTCTTTTACTCTGATTGGAGTTTCACACTGTTCCCCTAAATCATACATAAGTTGTTGTAACCATTGTAGTTCACTGACCGTCTCCGATAAAGCTGAATATTCCGATTCTGTCATACTCCTAGCTACACAATTCTGTTTCCGTGACCGCCATATTATCATGCTTCCAGCAAACTTCACAACTACCCCTGTCACAGACTTACATTCTTGTTCTGTGGCAAACGAACTGTCTGCAAAGCAGCCAATGTTTTCTTCACTCCCTCCAAAGATTAAACAGTGGTCAATGGTGCCTTTCAAATATCTCACTACCCTTTTTAAGGCGACCCAATCTATATCCCTTGGTTTTGCTACCCTCCTACTGAGATAACTCACAGCGTAACTGATATCAGGCCTTGTATGATTCGAAATGTACATCAAACTTCCTATTATGGAATGACATAAGTCAGGTCTTTCAAATACTTTGTCAGAATCCTGATTCACATAATCAACGATCATTGGAGTAGATACAGTCTTTGCATCGGTGAGTCCACAAGTCTCAATCAATTGTTCATTTTTCTTTCTTTGACTCAAACAGATCTTACCATTTTCGCATTTGTATACCTCTAAACCAACATAGTTTTGTAAAGGGCCTAAATCTTTTATTTTGAATCTCTTTTCCAATTCTTGCTGCACGTTGGTAATTCTATTTATGTCTTTTGCCATACAACACAAATCATCAACATATAAGAGCAGACCTACCCACTCATCCCCAACACCTTTGGTATAAACACATGCGTCAGCAATACTTCTTTTTTATTTTTTTTATTTTTTATAATAAAGTTTTTTATTGGTTAAAACAAAGACAACACAACATAGACAACATCGGAGGGGGGGTAGGGGCAATGGGATAGAGTAAAGGGAGGGGTACATCACAATAACATACAAACTAAAAACAGACTGGTTTACTTCACCCGGTGACTCAGATTCATGTAATTAATTGTTCTAGAGCCGTATCCCGTACATCTTCAATCAACTTATTTATATCCAAAATCCTTTCATATCTATCTTTTTTTCTTTTTTACATATAGAACAAAGGGTTTCCATGTCTCCGTAAACTAATTGGCCAATCCCCATCTTAATAGGCAGGTCAGCTTATCCATTTCTGCTAACTCTAATAGTTTATGTATCAGTTCCTTCTCTTCAGGTATCTCTGGTCCTTTCCAGTGTCTGGCCAAGACAATTCTGGCGGCCGTTACGATGAGACAAAATAGTTTCTCTTTTTCTTTACTCAGTAATTTTGTATCTAGAATATGCAAAAGAAAAATTTCCGGTTTTAATTCCACCTTTATTTGTATGATTTCCTCCGTTATCTTCTGAACCATTAACCAAAATTTTTTGACACCTCCAATACTTCTTTTGAACCCGAGCTTACTGAGTTGTTCATGTACACAAAGGTTCCAGCATCTCACCGACTTGCTTTAATCCATAAATCGCTTTCTTTAGAAAATAAACCTGACCCCCAGCCTTAAACCCAGGTGCTTGCTCCATGTAGATCTCTTCATCTAATTTCGCATTTAAGTACGCAGTTTCGAAGTCAAAATGCCTGATCTCTAATTGCCTTTTTGCTGCCAAAGTCAGCATCAACCTTAGACTTTCTGGCCTAGCAGTGGGGGCAAAAGTTTTGTCATAATTCTCGAACCTGGTTTGAGTGAACCCCCTTGCAACTAGTCTAGCCTTATATTTGGTGTTGCCATCTGGGAGCTGTTTTCTCTTATACACCAACTTGCAGTCTACCACTCTTTGGTTCTTGGGTCTATCTACAATCTCAAACACCTGTTGTTGAATCATAGAAGTAAACTCAGTGTCCATTGCAGCCAACCACTCCTCTGCATCTGGGCTTTTTACTACTTGACCAAAATTCTCAGGTTCATTTTTCTGTACAATGGTTCCTTCTACTTGATAGCTCACAGGTTTTCCATACCTATCTGGTGACTTTCTGACTCTTTTGCTTCTTCTCAACACAATATTTTCACTACTACTAGCTTCTTCCTCACTGGATTCACTTCTTATCTTCTTCAACCTTTTTCTATCTCTAAGCCTAGAGTGTGGCGAAGGTACATTAGGAACCTCTTCACTGTCTGACAGTGAACTTTCTTCTGATTCAACACTTATGTCAACCCCCTCGGTTTCTGCATCATCCTGCCTGAATTGTACAAACACTTCCTTATTACAGTGGATTCTCTCCCAGCCACTATGCTGCTCAAAGTTGGCACTTCTAGAAAGTACCACCTTGCCCCCTCCCATCTGAAAATGGTACTTATTACCTGAGTACCCAACAAAACGTAGTTTTCTCCATTTATTTTCACCCTTGCGCCTTTCTTGCGCTGGAACTAGAACATACGCGAACTGCCCGAAGATTCGTAAATACTTCAGGTTAGGGGGTCTATTGTACAAAGCAAATAAAGGTGTTTGTTTTATGGTTGAACACCATACTCTGTTGAGAACATGGTTGGCGGTGCGTATGGCTTCCCCCTCTCAAGTTACTAGGTGCTTGAGCATCCTTAAACATACATTCTTTCATGGTTTGTAATACGCCTATACGTCTTTCTGTGAGGCCATTTTCCACTGGCAAATACGGATTTGTTGTTTTCTGTCATATGCCAATTTCCTTAAGCCATTCCTGGAATTCATTCCCATAAAATTCCCCTCCTCTGTCAGTAACTAAAGTGGATACCTTGAAAGGAAACGCTCTCTCTACCATGTGTACCCACTGTCTGAATGACTTAAAAGCTTCACTTTTTTTTGAGATGATACACAAAGCCATATCGAGTAAACCTATCCACTATCACAAAGAAATATCTTGACCCCCCTTCACTCTCTGGGAATGGTCCAGCCAAGTCGGCATGTACTGCCTCAAAAGGTCTATTAACTTTAACCTTGCTTTCTTTTGCAACAGAAAAAGATTTAACTTTTGATTGTTTGCATATAGAGAGGGCATCATTCCGACTGGAGGTGAATGCAGCAAACTACCATGAAGCCCCGACCTTGGCTGCAAGACGGATAGTCAAAACACGCTGTTGTTTTCAATGTGGAGAATCCACACACCTGGTGAAATATTGCACTGCAGCAAGGGAACAGTGGCCTAGGAGTGCCAATGGAACTATAAATTACTATGGGGAAGGCTATATTGATGGAACTTCAACAACCACGGCCAAGGTGATGATTGCGAAAACAACTAGTGAGAACTTGGATACCAGAAATGATGAAACTGTGGACAGAAAGTTAAACAAACCTTTACATGACTTATGTGCACACTATTTCCACAGGGTATTAGGCCATGTAAGTTTCCGTGGGTTAGAAAAGTTGGCAGATATTTGCCCAGAGTTAAAAATGTTGAAATGTAAGAATGTCTTTCACCCTGGTTTACGGACTGAGTGCAAACTACTTTTGCACTATGAAAACAGTTTACAGCAACTAAATTGAGGACAAAGAAGAAGAGATTCTGAGATCTTTTAAAAACAGCAGAAAAAGTGGGATGGCTGACAATTAAACAAGATCGTCTCAAACAAATTGGAGCAGCTGTAGGGCATGATATAAGAACATGGGAAACTGCCTGTTCCTGGGCCAGGAAACAGCCCATCTAGTTGAGTAGCATCCACATTTAATAGCAGCAGTTCTGTATGGGTTCAAATTCAAATTTTGGAACCCTAACTCTAGAACAGATACATCAGGATTCTGTGGTTTGTTTTGTCATTTAAACTGAACCTCTTTGTAGGTATGTAATTCTTCCTTCTTGAAGGAAGTTGTTTTTCCTGCTTTGAGAAGTAATATTTCAGTATATAATTGTTATTTTCAGAAAAGAAAATCCTGCTTCTAGGACAAAAAAATGCTATTTTCTGTGCATCAAAAATGCACACAGGCAAATTTGGTGCAAAGTATGTCCTGTCCTGTGAAGATTTTTCTCTTCAGGGCTTCTTGACAACCCAAAACTATATTTTTCAACCATTCCTGACATTTGAGGGGCTTTTCCCCATCACTGCCTCAGTGTCACTAATGATCATCAATGGTAGGGTGATGACTTATTTGGAATAAAAACACCAAATTCCATTTCAAGCGGGTGTTTGATATTTTAGATCCCATCCATATATATGTGAAGATGGAGTCTGTCATGCACTATGTGTACCACTTCACATATTTAGACTAAATTTTATTAGCACTAGGATGTTTGGATTTCAACAGTGGCTTTAAAAGAATAATTAACCTTTTCCTTAAAATAAAACTTTTGCCAAGATAGAAATTAAGTGTGTCATTGCCTTCCTTTGTGCATCCCAATTAATCAATCTAATTACTAGGATTGTAGGAGGACCCAGAATCTAGGTTTTCCCCTGTGCTTTGTTTGCATTTTTGACCCCATGTTTTTTTACCCTATGAGGTCCACAAGAATACACAAAATGTCTTTCAACAGCACTGATACAATGTTACAAATGCACCACTTCTCTTAAGTTTCTTAACAGAGGTCTATGTTATTCACTTCATATCAAAGATGGCAAAAGGCAGAAACAAAATACAACTTCATGGTACAGTAAACACGTACACAAAATCCATCACTGTTTTATCCAAACTGAAAATCAGTTATTTGTGTGTGTGTGTGTGTGTGTGTGTGCGTGCGTGCACACACACACACACACACACATAAAAAACCTGAATTTTAGTAATGTTGAGGTGGAGTGGTACTTAACCCTTTCCTTACTTACAATGCATTTATTCCTTACCATTCCTTAAGAAGTGTTGTTTATCTCATGGGGTTTAAGATGAATATTTGGAGGGGTGAGAAGAGGATGAAATACAGAGGCATTCTATTAGAGCTGATAATTTGTTCAAGCTGTGTGTATATTTTCTAGATGGCTCAGTGCAGAAGTATAAAGTTAGTGAGAAAAAGTACATACTCATGCATATGCAAGCACTTTTTGATTTATTTTGCCATGCAAATTATCTATAGGTCCTGCAGCTTTGATATTTTTTACCATAACCTTGAGCTGGTGCAGTGCCACCTTAAAATGTTGGCTGCGTGGTTTTCTTAGATGATGCACAAAATGTGAGACATGAATGGTATCTAAACAACACGAAAGGTTATTTCTACTGGAACAACCTTTGTATTTTACAATATCTGTACAATTTAGTGAGTATTTTTAAATGCAATGGACACAAATAAAGAGAAACATCACGGCTGTATGTAGTCCAGTTTTAGTTTTTAAAAAGCATGTTCTATTTGTGTGTTTCTTATCATTCTAGTTTATTCCTTGTTATAACTAGAGAAGGACAACCATTTCTATGCAAATATAACTTGTGGTGGCATCTCTCTCCCCTTTTATGTAATGGAATGATTTCCCATATCTCACTTTTTGCAGTTATTGCAGTCCTATAAATTTTATTTACGTACCTTGGAACAGTATTTTATCTGTATAAATGTGCTTCACATTAACCTCCTCAGGCAGTCAGAAGGGATTTGTTAATGTTTGATGAATCAGCTAATAAATATTAAAATTCAGAAGGTTGAAAAAAGAATATTTACTGCTAAGGAAGTAATATTTTTAAGGAGTATGGATTTTTTTTTAGAATCTTGTCTTCATCTCATTTTTTTTTGTTTCCAAAGTGTAGCCCATGTTAAAGTTTTTCCCCTAACTACTTTTCTCCATTAAATATTTCCTTCAGCAAACATGGAAATGAGCCTTTTTTTTCTTATTAGAAGATTTCAAACTGCAGGTGCAAGCTTCCAGGACCTTGCAGCTCTGTCTGTCCATTATTCCCATTGGAGAAAGCAGCTATTTGGAATTGGAACTTCATCTTCCTTCCTTTGTTGCCTCTATGCCTGCCATCTTTTTTCTTTCAAATACAGTCTTCATCAGCATAGGTCCCATCTACACTGACATATAATGCAGTTTGGAAACTGCAGTACAGACTCATATAATGCAGTTTAACGGTACTGAACTGTATTATATGAGTATCATGGACCACATAATGTGGTATAGATGGGGCCATGGTTACACCAGATGAGGAACTGCACAATCCATTTTTTTTGTTATCATGATTCGTTCTTCCAGTTTCATTTCCTCAATTGTACAGACCAACCTCATTACTGTCAGAGCTGGGAAATCTGAGCTTTGAAGAAGTTCAGATTCCCAGTCTGCCTTGAGGTGGTATTGACCTTGGAACCAGTTCTATGGGAGCTGTGCTGTCGGTTGCTCCAGTTCATGAGAAGCTGTGGTGTGGCAGTCTGGAAGTGATGCAACTTTCAGATGCCTGCTGAGTCATGGGGAAGTGAGGTAACCTCCTCTGGACATGGACATTGGACACTGTCCTAAATATGCGGACTCAGAGACTGTGAGGTCATATCCCCTGGACTATGGGAACTGCTGACTCACCCGGATATGGTGCAACCCTCCTTGGACATTGCGTGGGCAAGGGGAGGGGGGTTAGGGTATAAAAGGTGTGTTTAGGTGGCGGGACTTTGCTTTAGCTTCACAAGTTTTGTACCTGCAATAAAATCGTGTTAGACCGTGCCACTACCTATGCGTGTTTCCTTACCGATGTTGGAGAGTCATTACAGAAGCTAAATCCCGTTTCGACTTTCCCAGAAATGGCGAGGTCGGCGAGAGAGGAGGAGGAGTATATCGACATGTGGAACCTTGCTCCTGATGAGATCCGGAGAACCATGGAGTGGGAATGGACCACTATTGACCATGTAGGATTCCCGGACGAGTCCAGAGAAGCGATGGCGTCTTGGCGTTCGTCAGCTCAGGTGGACGAGCTCAGAGAAGCGGAGGAACGAAGGTTGTGGTCCGCTCAGGTGAGCTCCAGAGGAGGTGTATCCAGAGAAATGGGGGCGAGAGCTCCCATTCAGGTGGATTTCCGGATGGCCGGAGGAACCAGAGAAGCTGTGCGGAGAGGTGGGCCAGCTCAGGTGGATCCAGTAGATGGCAGGACCAGAGAAGCTGCGGGGAAGGTTGCCCCAGCTCAGGTGGACCTGGAGGATAATGGAAGTGAAACTACTGAACCGGAAGCACCGTCAGAGTTGGAGGTGATGCGGTGCAAGATGGAGGCAATGGAGCAAACTCTGAGGAGGATGTCCCGGGCGATGATGCGGAGGGAGCCGATGGAGTCAGTGTGGAGTGCCCCTGGAGGAGGAGATTTTACCTTTTACTCCTGGATGGACGGCGGTCCATCGGATGAGCGTCCTAGATCTCCTACGGGAGTGTGGACTGCGGGTGATCATCCAGGGGAAGGCCAAAGAGTCCCTGTGTCAGAGGGAAATCCGGCTCAGGTGAACCACATTCAGGAGAAGGTGTATCTGAACCTCCCACAGCCAGCGGGGATGGGGAGAGGAGTTCGAGGTCGG